>NMRA01000310.1:448809-482279 GCA_002633005.1 Phoronis australis | reverse complement strand
GGCACTTTATGCAGCTAGTGTCTGTCCAGTTACTTAATAATGAAATGATGTTCAGAAAGGCGCATAACAAGGTATTATTCAGAAAAAGCAATCAATATGGTCAACACACGATTACTTTAATTGTTTATTGATAATTATTAATACAGTGTTACGTTGCTCAGGTAAGTTAGCAGCAACTGTTCTGTCATACTAGTCTCATTAAACACTTGACAAAGAGAGTAGTGGTTTCAATGTATTCATCAATAATACAAATATTATTAAACTGACAACTGGTTGATTTTTACAGTTCATTTACTTTTCGTGTAGTCACGTTGTCTGTCAATCGTCTTGGGCCTGTGTCATAAAAAGGTACCTTTAAAAGACTTAAAGACAATAGTTTGGTATTACACACCACACAAATGTTTCTGAAAGATTATTAAACCTCATTGTAGCAAAAGTCCAAAGTCTATGAGAATGTACACGTAACTGTTAGTTTTGAGATAATTTCGGTAAATTGTTTCTAGGCTGTAATGTGCTCCTAAATAGTTAATAAAACCTTTATTAAGTGTGAGTGTGTCTTAGTCTGAAGTCAGTTTCATGAAACAGAGTCTTGGAGTTAGAAGTTACAAGAGTTGTCCCTAAAACATTATGACAACAAAATAAAAATCCAGGTGAGAAAATGATGATATACTTTTAATGGAACGTATTTTCATGGCATTTCAGTGAATCGAAGACAAGATATAGTTTGAGTGAAATTCCCGCGTCTAATTTCAATAATAGAAAGTAATGAAACATAGTTATTGGACAAACGAAGCAACTATGTAAAATAAAGAATAAGGGTGAATAAACTGAAAAAAATGAAGTCAAGATTTCCATTACCGATATATTTTGAAATCTCTGTCTCTTCCAGTTTTCTTCATTTGTTTTCTTAACCGTTTTGTTTTGCTGCAAAAACCGAGCCCATATTGAGTGGTGCAATGGCAAGGCCTGTATTTTGACCAGGTTCATTATTAGTATGAATCTGCATCCTTATCTAGATTTCCATTTAAACCATTTACTATGCCCTAGTTTCATAAATACATGTTGTGGTGTCCTTTGAAACTGATATTGTTTCTATTGTTGCCACCAGCTATGGCTGGTGTTCTATTACAGTCCTACAGTGGAGGTCAGTGTTTGTATAGCTGGGTTTTGACATCTAACTGTTTGTTCAGGCAACCACATGTAGTTGGATTTAGTATTCTGATTTCAGAATTTGATGCTCTCACAGGACATATTGGAAACTTAATCTGTTTGGAAACTGAATTTTTAAACACTGTGTGGGGCTGATAGTATTCCCTGCAGTTTTTTTTTTTGATTTTGGTGATCCGAATGACTGAAAACTAATTTAAAATTGCTGGGGGGCTTACTATGATCAGAAGTTTCTGGTAGTCGTGGTGTATTACAGCTATCATTCATAGCTGATGTATTTTAAGTGCGTTTCTCCTTATTTTATCTACAGTTCAAAGTGCTCTCTTCTACTTATCACTGAGGGAATAAATCACGGGTTGAGCTCTGGCAGTCTCGATAAGTCACCTGTTCACTAATATTTACTTATGATTAGACCACTTGGGATGCCCACAATTGTGAGAATGGATGTAGGAGTCCCAGTTTTTTTTTTTAACTGGCTGGTCGAGGAGAGTAGCGATTGGTTTCATCTTATCTTGATATGTTAGCTATCTGTTGATAATAACAACGATTTTTTTTTAATTTCGTCACAAGTCTAAAAATGTTTGATCATAAAAAAGATTGCAGGTGGTCTGATGCCTAAATTGCATCAGACGTGCGCAGGTCACATAAGTCGGGCCCATTGCGCAAAACCCCTGATTTGGATCTCATGAGAACCCTCGTATGTACATTAGGCTCTTCCTAAGACTGGTTGCAGACGTCTGTTGTGTAGAGCACATTCATCTGCTATTTCATGTTTGGCATTTGAACCAAGTTGCTGTCCACAGATAGCGTCCATAACCACCACTGGTTCTGCTTGTCTGGCCATGGTACAGGGATACTCCTGGACCGCGCCTGTGCAAATCTGTTCATCTCACTGTCACCTACTGCAAGCGACTTTATCAACAGAAACATTACAGTCGTGGGTTATCATGTTTTGCTATCACTTTGAGAAAAATTGACCACTTAGATGCAAAAAGTTTTCTCTGTAAACTCAGTATAACTTGCCAGTAATCTTTCTTGTATACATATTCCATTGAAGACACGACTTTTATCTGTTTTTACTAGTTTAATTTCACTTCATAATAATATAATGTAAAAGTTGTTAGTCCTAATGACAAGCTAGATGTAATTATTTATTACAAGAATATAAAGACCTCTAATTTAGTGATGAGAAATAATATTAGTTGTGAGAAGTTCCGCACTGTTGCTAGATGTAACGTTGTTTATGAGTTTACTTGTCCTGCGGTCGAATGTTTTCGTCCTCATCAGAAACAAAATTACATTGGGCACACAGTGTGTTCCTTGTCGCGACGACTTTCAATGCATGTACAAAACAGCTTCATAAAAGACCATTTTCAAAACGTTCATGGTCGCAAGATAACTCGTCAGGAGATTGTCGATAATAGTCATTAGATACATTGAAAATGATGTACACAGGTTACGAACATTAGAGTCCCTTCTAATAATGTTTGAAAAACCCAGTTTGAATGAGCAGCTAACTGGAACTTGAAGTTCTCTATCGTTATTTAAGTGATCTGTGCATTATGATGCAGAGCAACGCGTGTATATTTTATTTATATATGTGTGTTTTTATCGTCATTGTTGCGCATGCCAACTTCACCTGTTATATTGCATTTGTCATTTCTGATGTGCGTTTCACTGTGAACTAGTTGTAAATAGTAGCCCGAAGATGAGATATGTGTCTCGAAATATCGCTTTTTAAATTATGTTACCTACTGATGTCGTTTGGATTTTTATTGCACTGTTGTGATGTAAAGACGAGATCTCTATTTAGAGAGTTTGAAAGAACTGAAATTAAAGTAGTAAAAACAGATCAAAGTCATGTCTTCAATGAAATATGTAAACTGAGGTGAATAATTATTTTTAAGCCAGTTTGCAGAAGACTAGATTGTATTTTTCGCATAATTAAGTAGTAATTATCTGAAGGAGGGTGATTCCACGGTATTAACCCCTCGTGAGATGCAATACTGTAATGCGTTTGCGCAAATAGTTGCATTTGACAAATGTTTCGACAATATTCTGCCCTCTTGGTTTTGTGGAAAATACCTTTAGAATCCTGCTCCTTAGAGAATTTAATGAACAAACTTGACAAGAACTGTGGAATCACCAGTGAACGGTAATGTCCATCGTCTGGACTGTGTGAAACTGACATAATTTTGTTTAAATTTTGGTGATTGTTTTTTTTTCCAAAGTATATTTTCTGTTGAAACTGAAGCAAAATCATGAAACTATTCTAGTCGTCTGTACTGAAGTCTGTTATGTATCTTAATTGTTTGTAGGGCAAGTAAATTTAACAGTGAGTCACCATCCACCAGAGGTCACCAGCATCCAAAGAATGGTCCAATGAAAGCTGATCACAATATTCAGTTGATCTTGTCTCCAACTAATCAAGAAAGGTTGGTCAAATAAGTTTAGATTTATTCAGGTTGATTTGGTTTGTTTATCCAGGTAGAAATTTTTTTCTTCCTGTAAGTGGATTATTGTGTATTTGAGTTTGAATTACAAATAAACCATGTGAGAGATACTGGCAAGCCGCTGTATTGTATGAATAATGAAGATTGCTAGGTTTATACTTGTTTTCCTAAACACTGCACTTTAGATTGGGTTACATTGTTCTGTCTTTTCCAGGTCATGTGATGAGACCTCTAGCGTAAAGTCCAGTTTAAAGACGAACAAGTCACGTAGAAGTTCGTCTCCCAACAGAGTGCGCTTCAAGGATGACATGGATGACACTGATCCTCGAACCACCTCTGATACTGAGGCCAAGAAATCGTCAGTGCTGGACTTAAAGTATGCCCGACCCTTGCTCAATGGTCGCCTGACCCCGCCCATAAATGGCTGTCAGACTCCTCTGCTGGATGTCACAGTGGGGTCACAGGTGAACCACCAGAGGTCACGGTCTATCGAGCAAGAGTTTTTTGACAAGTTTAGGTCACAGTCGCCAGCCATCAAGGCAGTGAAGTCTAAAACTCCTGTAAGTGCAAAAACTTCTCCTGCTGTCGATCAATTGGATGCTACGCGTGAGGTATCAAATCTCAAGGAGAATTCGCCTCCCGTCAGCAACACCTATTGTGAGAATGAAGAACTAAAACCAAAGTCTGTAGTGGTGTTTAACAAACACAAAAACAAAGGAAGGTATAGCCCGAGCAAAGTGGAGGACGATCATCGGCAGAGCATGGAATTTAAAGCTAGTCAAAAGAAAGTTTCTAAGACAAGAATACCTGTTAGGACAGAGTCTCCCACCAAAGATGACAAACATAATCCTGTAGGCAGTAAGCTGTCACCCTCGGATGGTGGCAGCAGGACTAGTAGTTGTGACAACTCTCCACGTGGTACAGGTGGCCGGTCTTCAGCATCACCCACTGGGAGTAGAATTCCAAAACTAAATCCCAACCGAACTGTTGTTAAACCATCCAAGAAGACTATACATATTCCTGCTTCAACTGAGTGTGATATTAGCAATGTTGCGTCTCATAAACGCAGTGAATCTGGTGGCAAACTCAGCAAATCATCGCCACGTGCGCAGTCACGTGATGGCAGCTTAGTAAGTTTTCCGTCACATGACCACGGTTTAAGCGAGTCACAGTCACGCGAGGCCATTGACAGAAGGACTATGTCTATTCCGTTCAGACAGAGGCCATGCAGTGTTCCTGCAGACTATTTGTACGCTTCTCTCGCTCCTCCCGATGATTTTGCTGGGGTCACTAAAGAGACGACTCCTTCCAAAGAAAGGACGAATTCTCTCGACCCAACATCCTCCTTTGAGGAGTCTGTGAGCCCTTCGCAGCAGCCACACAACAGGTAATTTGAAGTTGTTTGTTAATTGCTGAAAAAGGTTTAGCTATTAATTACGAGCGCATCGCAGTCTAGAAATAATTTGTAGAAATTAATCTCAGTAACTAGCTGTTACATGTATGTGTAAATCTAAGAGACTGTGCTTTTCCCCATTATAGATCATTTTGTGAAATAGTGTGTGGAGCATAAGACAAAGTTGCTTTCATAAAACAGGCCCCATGTGTAGCTGAACGCTTTGACTCTAATACTTGTCATTTAGTTCTAGTATGACTAACCTGGAATCCTCTAAAGAACTCAGTGCATCAAGGTCATCACTTAAGGAGAAAGTGGACAATTTGAAGCAGTCTGCCAAAAACAAGTTCTCATCTCTGAAGAGAGCCATTAGTCTTGATAGAATTGACAACAAGAAAAAGGTAATTATACCTCAGTTTTTATGATGTGTTAGTTCTTCATTTATTAAGCACACAATATGGCCGACAAGTGAAATTCTATTTTGGGAAATTTCTCCACAAAAGTAACGATTAAGAGAATATTAGTGCATTACTAGCATAGTTTGTACGGTGTAGATGTTGTAAAACGGTTTTTGGTAAATTTTATCCATTATTTTTAGTAAAGTAACGAGCCTTTGAATAATGAAAAATTGGCAATTTTGGTGATTATTTCTGGGCAAAATAAATGGACAGATACATACGTCTACAGCTGCATTGCTTGTTCAAACACCAGTTCTCAAGTCACATCGGCTTACACATGTTAGGATTATTAGACGGAGGACTTGTGATGGTAGACAGTAGTGGTGGAGTTAGTTGAAAACCTTTCTGATCTGAGGACCTATTGTGTATGGGTTTTGAGTGACATAGTCACTGAGTACTGGCAAGACTGTTTGACGTGATAGGTGATGTGATTGGATCAAAACACTTATGTTCTGTTTCTCGAGCGAACAATAGATGGCGTTGCCAAACAAAGATTTGTGTGCATTCGAGATGACTTTGCTTTGTTTGTGTGACTTTTAAAAAAATTTTAGTAATACCAGGTGAGCATCCGTGTGTGGCCAAGGAGACTTCACATCATGTGTGTGAATTTTAACATTTTAAATGAAATCATAGAATCGATTTGACAGTCTTGGAATCGATTTCGATACTTGGAATCAATTTCGATTCAATGTTTTTCTTTAAAGACGATGTTGGCGACAAGTCGTCGAATCATTGCAACACAAAGAACTGCGTTACAAATAAACCTTGACATAGAATTGAGTGTGTCACAGTCACACGAGGTAATAGACCAAACTTTGGTTTTATGTTGACTTGCATTCCACAATAAGTCAGGAGCACCTCAGTCTGTATTTTTAGGTCTGCTTTGGATTCCAAAATACCATTATTGCAAAACAATTTAAATGTCTCTGTAATGAAAAGCGTAACAGTCATTATTTTATATTAAACTTGTTTTGTTTACATTTTGGTTTGTTCATAACATCCTTGTCTAAAGGTTGCTAAAATGTCTCTCTACTCATGGGAAGAAGGGAAGTGACCAATTGGACTGTAGGAACTAGACGTGGTGCTTTTAGCATGTGAAACCCTTTCTAAATACAATCACTGCAGTTGATATTCTTTTCTTCTTTAGAAGATTCAAGTGAGCAAGTCTATGTGTATATTATTTCACTCACTAAACACTAATTTAGAGGAGGCAGTGGCACCTAGTGTGATAAGTGTCTACTTCCTTTACTCAAGGTCATGGGTTCAAGTCCCACTGAGCCACACTGCTAGACCCTTGAGTCAGGTCTCTAGCTCCTCAGCTCAGTTTCAACTTTGTATTAACAAAACGTAAAAATGGTTTCTGTAACGGGTGATCAGTGCAATGTCTATACCTGCACCTGCAATTAAATTTGACGCTGATTTCATTGTCACGTCTCATAACTTCGCCCCCTTCATTTCAGTCGAGTTCTGGCATTCCTAAGTTGGCCAAGTCACCATCCCTTCGCTCCCTCAAACTGAGCTTTAGGAAGAAAGATGACAGGTCACAACGGTATGCCCCTGATGGCTTCCTGCACAGTGGGACCAAAGACAAGTGAGGACCTCTGGCATTCATTTTGTGTTTTAACAACATTGTTTTGTTAGAAAAAGCATTGAGACAAAAATGAAATGTTTTAGGATAAAGTATTGACTGTTGTGTTAGCCAGACTGCAGTTGTATTCGATACCACAATTTATTATGAATGCAATAAGAATTGAAATTGTGCATGGCCAAAATCAAGTGAGACGATGAACTGAGAAATTCTCGATTCTAGAATATGGTGGAGGTCAGTGCTCAAATGACCTGTCGAATTCGTTCAATCCTAAAAAGGCCTGTTGTAACCACTGGTCACTTACTGAAAAAGCCTTAATTGTATGTTGTTAGCCTTAATTTTAGAACATAAATTTTACATTAGATATACAATTTGAAGAGATCACTTCACTTAGCATTTCAAGGAGCCAGAAGTTTATCATAGATTAAGTAAACAGGTGATGTCTGTCCAAAGTCAACTGCCAACTTACTAAGCAGGTGATTTCCTTCGTAACACTTCGTTAAATTTGGATTGGGTGACTCGAATTTTACAGATCTATGCTTTGGAATTGCACACATTAGTTTTTGGTATCTGTAAAACGGTCGATGGATTGTATTGCTGTGACCGTGTTACCGTTGGTGCCAATCAGCCTTATAATACCATTGCCACCAATTCCAGAAAGCTGCGCCGTTCACCCAGTGCCGGCAGTAACACGTCGCTAACCTCGGTCAACGATGTTGAGCCACCCCGTAATGCCCGCGCCATTGGACGACTAGTGACCTTGAACTCAGATGGGACACAGGTGGTGGAGTTGGTGAAACCGCCTCATGGACCCTTTGGCTTCTACATCGCCCGCGGCAACGCACAGTTTAACCATGGTAATCATAGTTGTTCATTTAACCGTTAATGAACACCTGTTTTGCTTTTTTATTTTGTCATATAGTTGTAGAAAGCATATTCATACAATATACCCTTTTCTCTGTGTCATCAGTGATATTGTTACTGGCATGAAGCTACACAATCAAAAAGGACCCCGTTGAAAAGAATGGGTGTTACACGCGGCGGTATATCCATGATTTTAAATCTATTGAATCCTGATCATAGATTGCTAACTCATTCATATCAACATATGTCAGATCAATTTACACACCTGATCACAATGTAGTTACTCGACGTTGTATTACACTTAAAGTTTGGTGTTGTGATTTTGTGCACTGGTAAGTTATTCTGTGTTATAAGTGACTGTGAGGAACAACTGTCTTCAGCGTAAATTTTTATTGGTGGTCGCTGTTGGCTTAATGCATGGGAATAAGAACACGTGAGTTTTAACGACCTCGTAGGTTTTTGTAAGTCACCTGTGCAGTCATCAACTTGTGTTCCAAAAATTTTCACCCAGATTTGCTTCAGATACTAAATAAATTAAGAACAGGGATAATAAAGAAAATATTTGTGACAAGTTGAGAAGGTGTATTTCGTTTCCAACAAATATTTGTTGCATGATGACAATGTTTGCATTTTCCTGCATCCTAATTAGCTGGAATTAGTAACTTGATTGACATGTCAAAACTATCCATATAAAGGTTTAGAGATCCACTTAGACATGACTTTCATTGTAGCAAAGTTATCTTCTGCCTTTTACTCATTAACAGAGTTTTGTTCCTGCTAACTCAATTTAGGTTTACCGTCAAGTTGTTTAATTTTTTACCTTCACCATAATATATGTCTTCAGTTATAACACCCTTGGTATAGTTGCAGTACAAACAAATTAGCTCAAGAAACCATGTGAAAAATCATTAGAATTGGCATTCAGCATTGAGCTTATAGCTTTTAAATTTAGTCCAAGACTAGGAAACTGTGCTGTGGCGATTTGGACTAAAACCAGTTATTGGCAATCCCGTGCACAAAACATTTAAATAACGCAATTAAAATGCCCGACAGTTGCAATTAAAGTATTAAATTTAAAAGATATTTTGGTCTACTGATTTTGGGGCATTCAAGTTGTAATGAATGTGCTAATTATGGGAGAAGGTAAAGAATGTCCAAAATTCAAAATTCTGTTTTGGACACAAATACGTCTGCTTCTTCACTGGTTGTCTGCTTCTCAAAACTCGTTATTAAGTTATCTGTTGTGTGTCTCGGCAGGCATATTCATCTCACGACTGAGCGACGGTCATCCAGAGAAGTTCTTTGCGGGACTGCTGGGACTTGGGGACGAGATTCTGGAGGTGAACGGTACTTTGACGCACAACATGACCTTGGACGAGATCTACGACTGCATGGCGGCCACTAACAAGCTGGTGCTCAAGACATTACCACTGTTGGCCAGGTCTGACATGGTCTGATGTTTGCGACTTTGTAATGATGAATATTGGATGAGATCTAGGCAACCATTTGTCAGATTGCGTTATACTGGAGGCATTGCTGCTATTTTCTGGTGCATAGTACTGTACTAGGCACCTAACATCACTTCATACTAGCTGAACTAAGTTCACATTGTGTGCTTTCGTTTTAAAGCAGCCAGGAGTACAGCTTTTCATTGAGGAGTGTTCACAGTGATTAGCACATGTTCACACCGGTGTAAGTCTATGCAGTGAGGAACGCAAAGTTTATGCCAGGGTGTGTTTACCCAGTGAAAAAGCAACTTAACACCAGGTTGAGTTCAGTCTGATGAACTCAAGTTCACGCCAAGGTAAATCCAGGTAGCAAGAAACACAAGTTCACACTAGGGTAAATCCATGCTGTGAGGAACACAATTTATGCCAGGGTGTGTATTCCCAGTGAGAAAGTCATGGTGAGTTCAGTACGAGTGCAAGTTTTCACCGGGGTAAATCCACTTGATAAAGAATTACATTAACTTTATACTACAACAAATCCAAGCAGTTGAGAACAAATTTATGCCATAATTTGTTTACTCAGTGAGAAAGCAACTTTACACCAGGTTGAGTTTACTCGGACAAACACAAGTTTTCAACAGGGTAAAACCAGATGTTCACTCTGCAGTAAATCAAAGCAGTGAAGAACAAAAAAATGAAGTGAGGGTTTGTTTGCTCAATAAGAAAGGCAACTTAACGCCAGGGAGAATTCTGTCGGGCAAATACGAGTTTTCAGCAGGGTAAATCCAGATGCTACCAGGAAGTGTTTGTGAGGGAGGGACATGACTTCGCAACTCTCTCGAGTCCTAGTAGTTCCAAATACAACTTTCAACTGGTGTCTACGTTCAGTGCAGTACACTTCCTGACTGAGTTCGGACTGTGTGAAACACTACGTCTACATCGTGCCCTAACAATGAGGAAAATATTAGGTCGGAATGTGTCCAAACAGCGAGCTTTACATCAGGGTGTGTCCCAAAACAGAAAATGGAGTCACCAACGCTTGCACTTTTTCCAAGCTACACTTTTCAAAGAAATAAGGACATGTGCTACGACACACCTGGATTTGGAAATAATCGTCCTTTGTTCTGAGCACGTGACCTTCACAAGAATTCGCAGTCCCAGATGTGTTGTTAAAAGGCGTGTTCCAAATAACAACTCCGCTGTGTTTCCTGTTTCTGTTTGTGAAAGTCTCAGTGAGAGCTCTTGGTTTCAAATCTGGCTCATAAAAACTGGTGCAGTAGGAGTGTCGAAAACGACTAGGTGGTTCACTTTTGGCATCGTCTCTGAAATCACACCATGGACTTTTTGGAAGAGGCATATTTCATAAATGGCGTGGGGAACAAGATATTTGTGGGAAAAATGTTGACATTTCTGCAAATAATGCTGTTGACTACATTTACCACATGACTGTCTGTGTTCATTGGCACCAGATGCTGTACTTTGGTTCATTTGGGCATCGCAGCTATCTCTGGTAAGGTTTTGATTGGCAAAATTCAGGCAAAAGGTGTGTTCCAGGGAGTTCATACAAGTACCAGGAATGCGTTGACTTGTATGTGAATACTTAGTATGACAAGCAATACAATGGAAGGCACACAAGCTAATGGCAAAGGATAGTACAGGGCCCCAGCTTAACACTTATCTGTTATTCTTGGGCAGGAAGACCTGCTCTGCTCAAAGTTAAGCTGTTATGTATTTTACTGCATTTCTCGTAGATCTCCTTATTATATAAGTCATTGTTTTTGTTAATGCTTAATTATTTGTTACCAAAAATAACATCATATTTGCCTGTGTTTACTTTGTACTTGTTCAGAGACTTTTTTTTTAACTATTTTTGTTATTCATTTTGCCGGTGTTAGTTGTACCGAGTATTTGAATCCTGTGTACAAATACGATTACACACTAGGTGTTATTTGTTTGGACTGAACCTTGTCATTCGTCGTGAACTTCACTTCTTCTAGATGAGGGTTACTGTTGTCACGATTTTGCGAGGTTTTATGCATTAGGGTGCTGGATTGGCCAGTTTGCCTGCTGTTCAGTCTTGGCAAACTTACAAGGTTTTTATGCAGTAAGTGTAGGGTTGGACATTTTGCATGTAATTCAGTATTGGCTTTGAATAGCTGAGTAGCTGACCTATTGTTAGCCGGTGGTCATTTCTTTGTTACAAGACCAAAGACTAGATAGAATCTCTTCAAAATGACCATTTTGGCATCTTGTAGGTTTTTTCCACTGTTGCCATATTTTGGGCAATGGTCTGATATAACGTGCCCGAATTTTGAGGACCAGTTTTCTCCACTTAATAACAGGCATCAAGCTGGTTCTCAAAATACGGGCACGTTATATCAGACTATTGACATATTTTAAGTATTATTGCGAGGTGAATGTTTAAACGTTATTACTATCTACACAATGTTATTAATTTTCTTCACAATTTTCCATTAATTGAAAATATTGTAGAAAATGGGTATAAATAACCCTTGGTAGTGTTCAATTGTCATTCAACTTATAACAGCCACAGACTTTAAAATTACATGCATTCTGATGGGCGTATCCTCAACTCACTCACAGGGTGCAGGTCTCTTTACATCTTTTGTAAAAATGATAGTGACATGTTCCATTAGTGAAAATAACGTGTAATTGAAGTCATAGCTGAAAAACGTCAGAAAGGAAGAGTGAAGGCGTGTCCACAGCGACTTCCCTAGAAAAGTCGAGGTACTGAAGTGTGTAGACACTATGTTGCAGTAGAAGACTCATTGCTGGACCATTGAGCATCACTGCAACTTCAAGTGTCTGTCCACGTCTAGCGATGTCTGCAATGTAACTGCAGCTTCCTGCAAACATGCGTTGCAGACAAATTGCCAAGTGTGAACTGGCTTTTAGACACAAAAAACCTGATGCGCAATTTGTACCACGTCTTGATGTTTGCTTAGGGAACCCTGACGCACTTTTTCATCATAGTGTTTTTGTGGCCGTCTGTATTCACTGCAAATTTTATCAAACGTGTCATATCAGGATTTTCTCTTTTGATCAATGATGCTCTATGGTTTAGACTCGTGAAGTTTCGTATCATTAATATAAGCTTTCATTTTGCACTTTGCGTGCAACTTTGTCTTGGATTTATTAGTGGTATCAACGTATTGTGGCTCGGTATATTTGTCAGGGTATGTGTACTTACTACTTTGTGAACTGAAATGCTTTTTACACATTTTACTATTTTGTACTGTATCTCATCTTATTGGGGTTCAGCCTGTTCGGTCCGTCCTTTTGGTCTTTATTGCCTGGTCTTGTCTCATCATGTAGACTCCTACGATTGCGTACACGTAGCAAAGTCCGAGACATAGTCTAACCTGGCAATAGAGTCACTTTTAGATAACTGTTTAATACCGACAGTGGTTTTCAAAATACAATTGACATTGCCAAAATTCAAAGAAAGTTTTGTCACACAAAACGATGACTGAATAATTATCCATTTCTTTTTGACTACTGATTCAATTTTGGCAAATCTCAACATGTGTTACTTGATGCACTTCGTCGAAATCGTAAACCGTTGCAACATACTGTGCACGTCCATTGACAAATAAACTGTTAGTGACTAGATCCAATGTCACATTAAATTCTGTCTTTAAGTTTGACAAAAACGCCATTTCATTCCGGCTAAAGGTCACAATAATTCTGATAAAAAGTTCGTCCAAGTTTGGCAGTCCGTCCAGAGTTTATTTTGAAAAACTTCTGTACATTGTTTAGTGTAAGGATATTTGAACTCAAGTTTGGCATAGTATTGTATTTATTGTTATTATTATTATTATTATTAACATATCAATACCTTTTTACATTCTCTGCGCATGTCTGTACAAACACATCATCACTGTCATAATCATCATCAATTTTTATCACTTTCTTGAGCAATCACAACCTTTCACAATGGTTACAATAAATGTAATTAATATCATATTGTCTATTTTTATACAATCTTATATAAATTCCACCAAAACCAAACATGTCAGTCTCAAAATATATAATACAGTCGCAATCTCATATAATGCAGGTCTCAATCATACCTGTGTATGTAATCTGAACGTGCCAAAAAGTGTTGCACCACTTGGCAAAATCACCAATAACTATAATTTATTTGTCACACTACAACACAGTGTGAACCCTGAAGGAAAATTGACCCATCTATCACAGATCTTCAATGCTCATACTAATTTTAACAATAAAGTTAGAAAATGTCTTCCAAATGTTTTTCTATATTTTACATCACAATTTTCACAACATTTACTCTATGGGTTATATTTACAGAATAAAAAAATTTAAAAATACATCAACTGAAATTCCGACCCAAAGAAGACAAGACGACCATTTCCCAGTAACATGAAGTGATATGTATTAAAATATAGGTGCTTACGAAGTTAAGAGCATACCTCGACCTTTCCGTAGTCAAGAGTGTGGGAAACTGCAGATACCTCAGCATCTCACTCTGATTTCATGCCACTCCAATAGTCAGGAGTGCGGGAAACAACAGATGTCTCAGCATCTCACTTTGATTTCATACCACTCCAATTCCGATAGACAATTGAACGAGGTATCAGCTTTTTTCATTGAGAATTTATCAGCACGATCAGTTGCAAATCACGTCAAAGTTGCCAAGCCACCTGAATTCTATAGATTGACAATGTTGTCCATAGTAAACAAGTAACAAATTCCCCCATCTAAATCATCGAAGCACACAGAAGCATCATTTTACAGACGAAAATATAGCTGCCACACAGTAATGAACATTGCACTACAGAAATATGTTACCACGGTAACCACAATAGTACTTTAATTTACAAACTTCAAGAAAACATCGTCCTATAATAATATGAAATTCATGCGATTAGGCCGAAAAACAAAGTTGGCTCTGGTCCTAACCCAAACCATTTTGAGACCTGCGCTCACCAACTACAGGAAAACATGTCTGCTTACACCAATTTCAGCCAAGGTTTTGTTGTTTTTATTTTGAAAACTGCCTAAAGATGCATAATTAAACAAGTGTAAGCACCATGAATCCTAAAATTTTGCTCTTCTCAACGAGTGGATTATCTTTATTGAAAAAAACATACTGCAATATCAACTAGATTTTCAATGAAAAACAGACTAGAACCAAATATGCTTTTCTGGCCTTGGATGCATCCTTGTTACTGAGAACCTCGGCTGTTAAGCTGTAGCTGCACCGTTTATAACATGGTTATAGATATTCAGCTGATGATGTTTAATATCTGCACAGGAATCTGTACATTGTCCTGTCATCAATCCTGGTGGTCAGTCTGTCCAGAGCGCCATCTTTAGAACAATCTACGATCTTTGTTGTGGGTTTCTTTCCTTACCCAGCCAGTCTCCGCCATGTTGGTTTCAAGGAAACCCTAAATACAACAATGTAATTTAAGTTCGCAAATATTTCTGAGTCTGGTCAGCCTGCCACCTGCGGGGCTTGGAATCTTCATCTTTTAAGAGATTTCCTCTTATTTGACTTCTAGTTTCCCCTTTTCTCATCTCCTTTTTATTATTATTTTGAATTCATTCATGCAAAAGCATTTCTTTCAGTTAAATTTTACAATGCAAAAATATTTCTATAGTAAAAGCCTGTTTATTTGTGGAACGACACATCACCTGGAAATGTTTCCTCTTTTTTGTCATTGATCATTCCAACCCCCTTGTACCTGTGGCCACATCACGTGACCTAATTAATACAAGACGTGTGAAAAGATTTCTACCTGAACCGGTACTCGAAAAAAGCTGGGCAAGATTCTACCAAGTGTTTTGGGGGTTTCAACGCCACTAGTACTCAGGACACATTGGGCTACCCATACGCCCAGTGATGTGCCTGTGTCGGGCTAGGCTAGAGTGACCTAGCATGGACCAGGGATGTTTGAACATCACGCTATAAATGTGCAGCAGTTGCAGGCAAACTTACCTTGACGGCGGCTCCCACTCCGTTCAGATCTAGCAAGAACGTGTCATGCCCAAACATGGAGTTCAGCTCATAAAAGGTCACTGCCTTGTTACCTGCAGAATGACATCAGATCACATGATGCAAACATACTTCAACAGAAGTATCATGACAGCAATGCAGGGCACTTACACACACAACCGTGAGTACATCACAAAACCGCAAAGACACTAGAGGTAATCATTATTTCAAACATTTCCACTAGAGGGAGCAATGGTAGTAAACCTAAAATTACGAGCACAAGGTCTTGTGGATGATAAGGTGGGCCCAAAAAATTAATCACTGATCTGAGCAAAATTAAGTACAGTCACGTCCTGAGTGAGAACATGAATGTCAAATTTCATGAAAAACCGTCGCGGAACACGATAGAAGCAAACCTTCCAAACTTCACATCAATTCATCAACGAGCTCCGTACCCATGGAGTCCGACACAAAGAAATGTAATTGTGTTATGATAGACCACCCTGTACAGCTAGCGCCACCTTACTGCAACATCTGAAATTCCTGAGCAAACTGCAAGTCTTAATTTAGTGGACTATATATGCCACTTTATGTCCGTCCATACACATTTAGCTGTTGATATTACCAAGAGTTGCCAACCGAATCAAGACATTTGTTTTCACCTTTTCACTCCTTTGATGGACTAGACTATTCAAACTGGAGACATGTCCAGTTCATAGTGCCTGACATCCTTATCAGATTGCATCATGGCCAGTTTGCAATACCTGCCACTAGAGGTCACCAGGGCTTGGAAAGACTAATGACAAAAATGAGAAAAAAATTTCCAGGTGATGTATCGTTCCGCAAATAAATAGGCTTGTGCGATAGAAATATTTATTGTGTTGTAGAAATATTTTTTGTGATGTAAATTCCAACTGAAATAATCATTTTTGCATGAATAAAGTCAAGATAAAAAAGAGACGAAAAAGATATAACAGAAAATCAAATCTGAGGAAATCGAAACCAAAAAAGATGAAAATTCCAAGCCCTGGGTGACACAGTACTTGCATATGTTGGAACATCAATAACAGTTATGCTCTCCTCAGGAACAAACGATTCAGAATGGTGGATGCTAAAAACAGACACCATACTCCTAAAACTGCCACTAGAGGGCTCATTGCAAGCAAAGTTCACTAGAAAATGGGCAGGCGTCATCCTCTTCTAAACACAAACATTTCTGCCGAAATTCACAAAAATTCATGACACAACTAGGGATTTATTACGGGAAGACGAGGATAGCAGGGAGCACAGCAGTAGCCAAATCCGTCCCAAAAAAGTTGCACATATCGTCTTCTCTCCAAACATAAAAATTTCAAGAAAAACAATCAAGGCATTTGAGAAGAGATAGAGCCAGCCAGACAGTGATAATGGCAACCGACACCCACTTGATTATTGTGAGTGTATTCGAATGGATGGTATTGAACAACGACTTCAATGTGAATGAAATAATTCAACAGCAGAGCAGCAAAGCTAGTGCAACTCTATAATACATGAATAAAAAGTAGCCTCAACAACACACAGTACAAGACAAAAGTAAGCAATAAAAACATAAATCACTAATAACTAGTACTGGAGCAAAATCATTATTACAGAATTGTTTTGCCACCTTACTAGTAACTTTCCTGTTATGGGAAAATCACTTTGACGATGAATTTGGCTTCTGCCTGGCTGTCATGACGGCAAATTCCGGGTCATTTTGTCTGGTGTATACTGTACTTTGGAACTTTCAAGGTGCTTTTTATTAACACTTTTTTGAAATTAATATTACTGCAATTTCTAAAACCTAGTTTTTCCCTTTTGTACTTGAACTAACAAGTGACACTCAATTAATGTTCAGTGGTCACCTGAATCTTGCAGCAACTTAGCCAGCTCCCTCTGTTGCCAGATGGGGAAGAGAATGTCCGTCTGCACACCAATCACCATGACAGGCTGTTTCACGAATGACAAGCTGTGGTTTAAGGAGTCATAACCTTCACTGAGATCGAACAGGTCCATAGCCTGACGGGGATAGCAAGCTAGAATTACTGGGGATTGAAACAAACTTGACCAGACGATAAGAATTGTTGGACAACAACCGTTAATACCCATCCGCTAGTAATGAACGCAAGCAACCATTATCAAAGAAAAAAAAATTAAAATTCAGCAATAGAACCTCACCTTAGAAATGTAGAGCAGGGAGTTGGGGTCAAACTTGTTGCAGAAGGACTCTCCCTGGTGGTCGAGATAGCTTTCAATCAGAAAAGTTGGACACAGCTCCACTGGGGCATCAGGGTCAATGTATTGCCGACCAAATCTGTCATCCCATTCTGGTCCACTACGGTAGGTGAGCGTAGCGATCTCTCTGCAAATAGGAAATATCAATGGTGTTAGCTTTGGTGGTAGCTTATGCCAGTGCAATGGGGGGGGGGGGGGGGGGNAATTTCTGACACAGAATGAAACTAAAGCATACTATTTCCAAGACAATTTATAATCCAAATTGCAGTCAGAAATACAAGCGTGTAACACTGTCTTTGTACTCCATAATTGAGACCCAAAATGCTCGACCTGCACTGCTCATTCAATCAAATCAATGAATGTTATTTGTATTAAGGCCCTAGTACTAGTACTCAGTGGTTTTAGTCAAATTTTCAAGTCAGAAATGGGTCACTAACAATATTACATTTTGGACAGGATATCGCATTGGGTTATGAAGGATGGATAACTTAACATTATAACTTTGAAGATGTGAAAATGACATGCTCAAGACTTGTGATTATATCAATGAGCGTTGAACTAACACCAGGCACATTGAGGCATAGTACAATACTCATAGTCTTCAAGACAACTAGGGAATCAACCTCCAGCCTCACAGGTGAGCCTGCTGTACATCCACCATGCTGTAAAAAGTTGCTGAAATACAGCGCTGTATTCTACCTTGAGAGCGCGAGTGAAATATTATGGGAGCTTTAATGCCTTGGGGAGATTGCTCTCTGGGAGTACTTAAAGTGGATATATTGAAATTTCACAAACTTCAGACAAACTTAAATATCAAAACTGCCCTTCTTCATTTTTAAGCACTTCTAAAATTCCGGTGATAGGCCATTAATTTTCAAAATTTTGTCCAATGGGAGCTGTCGTGCAAAGCTTAAATATGGAACAACACATAATTTTGGTGCTGCATTTGTTTCATGGACAAAATGATCAAACAAAATTCCGCTTTTCGGGCATACTGTGTCTTGATTTGGCAAGAATTCGCAGTAGCCTTTTTGGTTGATTACGTGTACTGCTACACTCGCCTGGTTTAAAGCATACAGCGCCTTGCTGGGAAACTAAAAATCAATGGAAAGGGCGATAAGCCAAGCATGAACGTTTAAAACAAAATATTTGAGGGGTGAGTGATTAGTATACCACATGAACGCTTTGTTCGTGCAAATGCTTTCATCATTTTAAGGACATTAAAATGTACAGGAGTCAAAAGAACCATTTCATGTCTCCTTCAGCAAAGATAGAGGTATATACTCCAGCCAGAATATGGCATGATGTCGCTTCACCTGACCGTTCGTCGCCTGAAGGGTGGCAACCCAGACAAGTAACTCATTATCTTACAAATACACACAAATCACATCAGAACGAGGCTCTGCCATTTGTCTGAGAAATCGTGCCACGCGACAATTAGATGTAGCACACGTGCTGTGTTTGTGTGCGCGACTCTTTACCCTCACCTAGCAAGTTTCATACCCATCCCCGGGTAGGCGCTCTGGTAATAGTGCCCCTTGTTCCAGTTTGGATCGGTCATGATGCACTTCCTCTGCAGGTATCTCATGGCAATGCTTGACGGGTGAGACTGGGCACACGACGAGATCGAGATCAGTCTGAAGAACAATCCAAATTTTCGTTTTCAAAAACACAATTTGATGGAGACATATTCTGCAGGGGGTGGAAACGATTCCATGGCCACACCTCTAAATTCCTGAGAAACCAAGTCCTAGATCAGCAGTCACCCAAGTTGCACTACAAATCCCCAGACTCCCACATCTTAACTACAACACAGAAAATGCCGTTTAATTGGTGACCAAACCCAGACAGTAATCTGGTCCCCAGGACTGGAGTTTAGGCCCCGAGACTGGAGTTTGGTCACTGTGTCTGCTGGTATGAGATTGGGGTTTAGAGAATTGAAGCTGGAATTTAGAGGCACAGCCTTGGAATCCTTTCCACATTCTAACTTGTACATGCCTAATAAATATAGATTACTTAACGGTGAGGTTGACCCTCGAACAGGATTCGGAAAACAATTCTTCAAAATCAAATAAAGGGTCTAAATAAGGGTCAAGAACATGTTAATTATCTATTTTTTTTTAATTATCTATTTTCTTAATTATCTATTTTGTTAATTATCTATTTTGTTAATTATCTATTTTGTTAATTATCTATTTATCACACACACTAAGCAATATACTCTACAAAAGCACAAGAAAATGAAAATATTCATCCTTCATCCCATCAACTCCATGCAACACAGGATATCTGAAATGTGATTTTCCACTGAACATCACAGCATGTCCATTATGTTTTCCCACCAAACTGTTATCTAACCCTCAAGATAACTCTCTGGGTTATCAGTGTATTAAGGTACTGTACTACTGTAGGATAACATGTGTTACATAACTTCGTTTGGCATCAGTCAATCAATAAAAGTACACCAGTCATCCCAAAATCCTCTCAAAATTTTGGAAAGAGGGGCTCTCAAAAATGGGACTGATAATAATTTCCATAAAAATGACATGTTGGACAAACGAAAACCAAAAATTAATAGGAAACTAAACTAAAAAATTACGCATTGTTGAAATTACATATTGCACATTCATATCAAATGACATTTGGTGAACAAATATTTAACCGCTGTTTTGCTATCAGTGTCTCTTTCTTGTTTTGCTAAATTTACTAAAAAACATGGTCACGTATCCCAATTAAGGAAAAACTGGTGAAAATGAAAAAATCAACCTCTAAAGGCTTTCTGCTTTCAGAAAATATGTACTTTCAATGAGTTAAAATCTGTTGTTTTTTTAAATATTTGGCTACTAATACCGACATGGCAATAAGGTCCCATGTAACCTTAAAAGTAACTTGAAGCCAATACTATTGTACGACACTCAAATTGTGTGTGTCTCTTTTTATAGTACAATGTACAGATAATATTACAGAACCAGTGCTGTATCCCTAATATAGCCCCCCATCAGAGAATAACGGTCGATTTACGCAATGAAATAAGCCGGATCAGAGAGGGTCTCGGTAACACCTGTAAACACCCTGTGTGTAATATCACAAACTGCCATAGACCAGTTGATATAACCGGGTCAAACAAAAACTGGCTATGAATGTCATGGACACCGGTTTATCACTATTGGTCATTTAGTGCGTAAGCCAACACCTGGATATTATCTTAACACTTAAACCAGGTCAGACCATTTTCACGAGTAACCAAATGTGGTATTTTGTGATAAAAAGACGTGGCAATGTCTTGTAATATCTGGCATCAAAGCAATGCCAAGCAAACATTTCTACTTTTGGTAAATTCTTATGCTTCCCAGTTTCATAAATTACACCTTTTCCAAACTATTGACTGTACTCATGAAATGTCCTCGATTTCCCCTGACATGTTTGGCAGTGCAATAGAAGATAATCACTTACTTAGAGACGGTTCAGGTTAGACCCAGTTCAAGGTAAGAGGACTCGTGGACAAGACGGTCTCGCAACCTGGTGGCAACAATATAGGCTATACTTGGTTCACTGTACTCAAGGGGATAGCAAGGATTTTTTGTTCTGAGGCTATATGTTACCTTCCAACTCGTTCTGGGTACATAACAGCAGACGNTCAGACTACACATTCCTCCCAGAGAAGAGCCAACAGAACCATGGAGCTGCAACAGAATTATAGGGGACAGTATATAACCATACAAGTAGACAGAAAACTGGAACGCATGTTGACAGTAAACCTGGTTGTACATTACATTTTCTGTAATAAACAATTCCTCATATCTCATCTCTCACTTAATAAATTGCAAATACAATTATAATATTTAATATTTATAAATCATTCCATTGTACTTAGTCTTTCTCATCTGTATGTAGGTCATCCTAAAATTATTTTTATTTACTTTTAATTATTAATATTGTATACTTTGTTCTTGTTTATTGTTTTAGAGGACCACATGGTAGACAAGCTGTGCTTAACATTGTTTTTATCCTCTCTAAATAAAGAATCTTATCTTACCATCAGCATTAATATATTCCACTAAAACTACACAACATCAGTCTGCAAAGATCGACATAAAGCCAAGATCCACCCCACGATCAATCACCACTCTTGGACACTACGCAAGTGAGCAGGTGATCAACCAACAAATACCAACATTTTGGCCTTGGACCTAGTCCCCATATCAGCTTAGAGGTTTAGGGAGGGTTGTAAATCATGGTTGTCATTCACACATGCACAGTAGGCCTTTTGAATTTGACATGTAAGGTCAGTGAAAGTAGTTCTTTGTGACCCCTGCTCTTGGTCATACAACTGTCCCAGTTGGACTGTGTAACTAAACACAGATCAACAAAGGGTTTATGGTCCTGACTGAAAAGAAATTTGTTTCTGTACAGCCCAGCCTGGAATGAGGAGACACCCTGGAGAGATTAATTCGATAGTTAATCAAATAAGAGAATTAGTGCTTACTGAAAGTCAACTTCCCTACCAATGCAGTCAGGAGGTCAACAATGTCACATCAAAGAATTGTTTATTCAGAGTTACCAATTGACTGTTAACCCAGACAGGTTCTTAGTTAAGTTGCAGACAGAAATCTCTTTGGGGTAAAACTGAGGTGTTGATAGGGCACACTTTTGGATGTTCCTCCATGATCTGCCGCTAGAAGCAATGGAGAAGGTTCCAACAATCACTAATAATAATACGTCTTTCATTCTTTGTATTTCTTTTACTCGCTTTCATTTTGTATACATTTTTATTACCCATGGTTAATGGATGTTTTGCACCATTCAAGTACAGGTTACAAATAACTTGCTGTAGTATAATTCTTGAACTGGACAGAGGTTCAATAATTGACCTAGACTCTATAAACTGAAGAAATTTAGAAAGACTGTGGCAGTTCGGTCACAATGTAGCTAAACACAATGACCCCTGACCTTTTCAATGCCAAGGTGGTCCAGCAAGAGGAACTGGGCCCGTACCATGTCCTCAACTCTCAGCAAGGGGAACGACGTGGCGTACGGCTGGAACAGCAAGTCAGCGAATTAGAAACACAGTGTTGAACAAGGATGTAAATCGGGGTGCAAGTGGGTTTTGAGAACCACCGTCTCTCCGATGGCTGTTCAGTGAAACTGCTGCGTATGGGATGTAACCACCGATTCGCAGATATGAAGACACAAAAATGGTTTTTAAAACAGGAAGCGGCCTGTTGTCACCGCAAAGGAAATAATGGTACTGTACACAAAGGTGGGTAACAGTCACTTACAGGGGTTCTGCATTTTTAGAACCAGTTTCCTCCAATGAATAACCAGCATCAAACTGGTTCTCAAAATCTGGGACCCCTGCAAGTGACTAATGCTCAAGCGTGTATTTCCAGTTGCGGTCTCACGGAGAAGCGTGAATTACGGATTTGATCACAAATTTTATCCATTTGCTAGAAATTCTGTCCATTTAAGCCCAAATGTTGAGAGATGCAACTGTCTCCACGGAAACTGCAAGTTGTAGCAGTTATCAACAACTTGTTTTGCAAATTCAGAGTAGAAAGGTTTTTGTCGATTGGTTCACACAGGAACAGATTGTGAAATGCGCACAGAAGCCAGACATGTCAGGGCTCTCCGTATTTCACAATTGCCATGCAAATCAGAGACGCCTTACCAAGTTAGTGGCTGGATTGATGGACGACGGGCCACTAGTACCATAGCAGCCACCGAGTGTATTGGTGCAGATGACAAAGAATTCATCCGTGTCCACAGCACAGCCAGGCCCAACAAACTTTTCCCACCAACCAAGAGCAGGGTTCTCCTATAAGATAACGCAAGCAGAATTACGGGAATTAAAAAAAGTTGTGTTTAGATGTGCAGTTGTCTTGACACTGGAGCACCTGATCGAGGGTAACTCCTTCTACCAATCAAACCAGTATCAAAAACTGGCCGCTGCGATGTCACTCACTCCCGTGTCAGATGTGTTTACACATGCACTTGCACAGGAGCAGCTGTTCCGTGTTAGCCCTGCCATGTCAGCTTTATCTGGTGAGGCTCTAGTGAATATTGTAGCTCTATTAATGACGAGCCCCCTAGTGAGACTGGAATATGGCTAGAACGAGTCACCTGACCATGTGACATATCAGCATGTTGCTAAAAATGAACAAGCGCGGCACTTCTCCTTTTAAACAGTACTGGGGCGCAGCTTTCAAAATGTGTCGGAACGCAGTCTAGAAGGATATGCTTTGTTTTGTCTACCAGGCTATTAGCTCACAACAACTGAGATGAAGTTATGACATAAACACTACAGGTATATCCTGATGGGATGTACACACATAATGAAGATCTTAATCAACCCTCATATACCTGGTGACTCTTGGCGTGGGAGCTGGCAGACAGACCAGCATGAATTATCACAGCGTTGTCTTTATTTGCGTTTAGTGTTCCCCACGTCTCATATGCAATATTCAGTTCAGGGATGACAGACTGGCCCCTATTCATAGTGAACGGCTGGTTGTAATGGAACACTTTGAATCCCGACACAACCTTGGAGTACTCCGGTTCAGGACCTGACATGGAACTGTAACAAACCGATGTTCAATAATTCACTCAAGCAACTTTGAAAATGTTCTGCTTTTTGAACATACTAGGCAGTTAAAATGTGCACAAATAAATTTTTAATGCGCCATTATTTTCAATGATAACATACTTAAATAATTCCTAGACTTTGCTTACAACACAGAAGGCTATTACTGTAAATATCTGCTTTTGTTTGTTTGTTGGAAATGCCACCACTAGAAGCTCATCTTTGCTGCCACTTTGTACTTAAGGTGTGTACAACCTGACAAAAGCAAGAACCCTGTTTACCAGGAACTCTGATCTAAGGTCCTCTTGTGTGGAGCAATTACTCCATACATAATGACTTCATGGCAATAAAACACTGGGTTAAAATGATATGATACATTGAGGAAGGACTAAAGCTGGTGATTTTCTGACTGTTGACTTCTGAAATTACTTGTGAAAAGTTAGGTTAGGGTCATTTTTAACAATCAGTCAAAACATATCCGTTAGGTTCTCTGGTACAAGTAGATTACAGTTAGGTCAAGTGGCTCTCGAGTCACGATGCCAAGAATAATCATGAAATCTGGGGGAATGTATAAGGTCACTGACTACCTTCGTTACCGAGGTCCACGTTTATTTTAATATCTCTTGATGTATGTAAAGCCAAATATTTTTCGAATCCTTCATAATCAGAGAAGTCGATAATGTGAACGAAAGCATTGCTAAAATATTTCCAATCATGTGATCACCTTTTTTTCGAAAGAATCACGATTTTCCATGGAGACCGCCATAACTTCCAAGTTTTATTTTTTCCTAAGAGGGTAGTAAATTCTGTTTAATGGGTCAATTAGCTACAAAAAGGTGTCTGGAGAATTTCAAAAATTAAGACATCAACTTTCTGAGAAAAGGTCTGGGATTCGATCCAGAGAACTCAGCTGTCAAAAATCAAGACCTCCGACACGTGAAGTTGAAGTCTCGATTTTTTAAAATTCAGACATCATTTCGCAGCTAATAGACAAAATAAACATAATTTACTACCCTCTAAGGAAAAAATGAAACCCTGCGTCATGTAAGAAAGACGAATAGGACTTCTACTTCTAACAAAAATACCTTACGTTTTGCGAGTTGAAATCAAACGAAAAGGCTAATCGAAAATTCCTATTAGAGTTTTTGAGGAAACCGATGAAGTTTTCATTTAAAAAAGGTTTTATTAAAATCGACTAAGGGGTTATTTGGATATGAATGTACCTTACTTAAACATGAAACTTTGACTTAAAAAAGGTGTTAACGAAATAATAATAATAATGACACACAAATATAAAACATATTTTGTATTCCCTGATCTTTTTTCTTTCATAAAATATTACATACTTTTACAAGTTGACAAAGCCTAGTTTTTTAATAAACGAGTAAGAATGGAGGCCACTAAATAAGATTTGACACAACATGACTAAGTTGATGTACGCAGGATTTAATACTGATGCAATAAATAATGCGGGCATACTGTGACGAGTTCAAGGCCATTTCACCCACATCTGCAACAATCAATCAATATCAATTATGTAAATTAAGTGGAAAGCCCACAAACTTCCACCAGGATACCCCTGGGCCGCAAAGTAAACTGTGTCATACAAGACGGGGGTGCCTCACCACCAACACTGATAGGTTCACACGAGTGACAATTACACAAGTTAGACAGTTTTTCACACTTGAATAGGTGAACATTTTAGCCAAAGTGTACTATCCCAAAAAAAGATAATTTTTGCCACCAGTTGCTTTTTCTCACCCCCTTATTGAGCTATATCACTTTGAAAGTGAGGCTTTGTGTTGGTAAGCTGACTTTATTCAGTAAATCGGACAATGCCTACCACACTGTTCTCAGGGCTATTACTTTCATCCCCATTAACTCAGTTAAGGTTGCACAAGACCCTAAAGCAATCAACAAAATTTGAATATTGTATCTCAGAAATAATTGATCGTATTTGAATAAAACTTTCACATACTGTGCTTAATGTGTTGTTTTTAAAAGGCTCCACTTTGCAGAAGGGGTTAGTAATTTTGTAATTTTATAACACAAATGTAAAGATAATAAAACAAACTATTTCAGAAAATTGTATTTATTGTTTTTGAGATTTGATATAATTGTACATTAAAATCAAAACATAATGATATTAGTTTTTGGTAAATGCATAATTACCTTTCTCCATTTGCTAATATTAATTAAAAATACACGTGGCCATGATACCCAATAGATGGCAGTTTGGTATAAAGCCAAAAATCAAATTCTATAGGCATCCTACTTTCAGAAAATGTGAGCCTCACTGAATTATTTCTATACTTCTCGGGGAGCTACTGCACAGATGCGATCCGCACGCAAGGAGCGTTTTTAGACAATACACCAAATGCAGAAAATTATCTAACAATAAATGTCGAATCATTTTAACAAAATCTGCATCCGAGAGGCACTACTGCCGAATCATACCAAGTTCATCAAATTACATCTATCCATAAGGAAAGAGTAATTTGTCATTTCCCTTCTTTTTTAAGCAGTCTGGTGATGCAAGAGCCAGAAAAAATCCACCAAAAATAACCCTTGCTGCCTGTAAATTGGTATGGTAAAATCTAACCAATTTTGTAAAAATTAATTTCCATAATTGACATTTTTCAAGGGCCTCCCACAATGCTGCGAATGCACTTAGTTATTCAAACCTTTGTCTAATGGACGCTCAGAGTACAACACCTAAACATGAAAAACTCTGGTATTGTTACACATTCGTGAGAAAATGATAAGAAAATTTACACGTCGACCATAACATTTTCCACATTATGAGAATGAGACCGAGACTAAATGACACAAATAGCATTGTGGCAGGTAAACAATGAGTACGTATTGATGGATGGCACCTGCTGAAGCCCGCCTACATTGGAAGGCAGACGGATCATGTCAGGGCAGAACACATGGCAGAAATAAGGAAGTTTTTTGTCTAAACAAAAAAAATAAAAACAAGAAATGCAAATATTTTATTGAATGTTTCCAGCGTTACAAAGTGTATTATGAGGAACGAGATGGTTTTTAGAAAAAACTTCAAAGGGCAAAGCCCGAGAGTGATATTTTTTCGAAAAATCCCTCCCGTTTCGTAAGACATTTAAAAGCCTCTGAACCATTCAGTAACCTATTTATCTCTCACATTTCTCTGATATAAAAACACTTGTTGTCAGGTAGAAACCTTCAGTTCCTTCATGTCAGATGGTTTTTGGAACTATTTGGATGATGTCATAGGTCATCGGGTCAACACTAATAGCAATACTTGCTGTCTGCTCTGCTATCAAAATAGAGCTCAGTTAAGAAAGTTTCCAAGATTTGACGCTATTTTAATGGAGGAATTGGACACAAATATGGTAATCCGACCAAGTTGAATTGTTTCTCGTACATCGATAAATAAATGTATGAAAGTCCCAGATTAACATCAAGTAATACACACAAGTAATATGTCTCAGGCAGTGAGTATCCTTGTGTACAACTTGTTTGAGTACATTTTTTCAACTCTGCTTGCAGTGGGCATACCACGTCTTAGTGTTGAGATGTGCGCTTGCAAATTCTGAGGTACCCAAGTTCAAATCCCTCGCAAGCCAAGTTTCTAGTCCATCCAAATCGACATGTCACTCTGTGACATAACTAAAATGGCTATTAAATGGTCATATGCTAATATTTCCTTATTCATATAAGACGTTATGCAACATTCACACCAGGCAAATTTTGAACCCTCATGCTCAAATTTGACCACCGCAATCAAATTCGGAGCCACCTGCTCAATTGTTTACTGAGTGTCACATCTATGGTACCAAAGTATACATGTCCACAACAGAGTACTGAGAGTAGTAAGAGGTTTAGTCACCACCCCCACATTGGGGTGCCCACTACAGTCTGAATCCCACCTTTGACCCTGGTGAGAGTACAATTACATATATACTGGTTCAAAGCACCCAAATTTTAGCTCCAAACAATCAAATATGAGGTACCTAAACTACAGTCAACAGACTCCTAAACACATGCACGAACGAGTGAACACGACTCACGGACCTGCAAACACCGTCCACTGACTCACAAACGCGGGAACGGACTCACAAAACACGATCCACGCACCCAAATACACCGGACACGGACTCATATTCACGAAGAAACACGGTTAACAGACTGCCAAACACTGTTTACGGACAAAATGAAGATGTCAGCTGACCCAGGAAGCCGATGAGTCCGTGACCCGTGTTTGGCGGTCCGTTAACCGTGTTTCCTTGTGAATATGAGTCCTTGTCCCATGTATTTAGGTGCGTGGATCGTGTTTTGTGAGCCCGTTCCCGTGTTTGTGAGTCAGTGGACGGTGTTTGCAGGTCCGTGAGTCCTGCTCATGCTTACGTGCCCGTGTTTATGAGTCCGTGTTTATGAGTCGTTGAATGTGTAGTTTAGGGAACCTTGTAATACACCAGTACACAAACATGTGTTAACATTGTTAGCCCATGTCAAGCCAGTGCTGTCTGGTGACCCAGCTAACAGCCAGACATATTATGTAATTATATTCAGCATCCAGACATATTATGTAATTATATTCCTTTCTTGTTTTGCCCTGGAGCATCTTGAGATGGTGTCTTTCTTTTTGACAGCCATCTTGTCTAGCATCATTCAAGGGTTGTATTTTACGTAAAATAATCTAGCTAAAATCAAATGTCATCCACACATGTATTGATGTGAGAGAAAAGCTCATCATCTATAGAATTTAGGTTAAGACGATCCCTGAATATCTTCGCAGAGGCGGATTCAGAGGGGGGCCAAGGGGGCAAATGTCTGACGGTCAAAATCCTGGCTAATACTCTGCCCTGGCCCCCCCAATTCAAAATCCTGGATCCGCCCCTGCTTCGTGCTTACAAGTCACTGGGGCTAAAGTAGTGAGTTTCACATCCAGCGTTTTAAAGGAGTCTATTTCAAATCATGTTCTTTTGACACATAACTTCCGACATGTCTGGTATGATACTATCACGTATAGCTTGCTATTATACATAGTCTAGTGTAGTTCTACATTGATATATTTTGATACATTATAGGTATTTGATATTTTAGTCAACTTAGTCTTACATTTCTTTAGTTTCGTGAATTTAATCTTAATCTTAGTCGTAGTCTTACGCTGCTTTATTTTCTCATACTGTAGATTCACAGTTACTGCATCAGTGATTAATAAAATCCTTTAAAGTCAAACCCTCGTCATTTAATTCGAATACGCCGCGCAAAGTTAACAACCTGCACTTGCCAGCGTGTAGTACAAAAGTACAAACACTCCAAAAATACATGTGTAGTCCAAAAATACCCATGAACAACTTATAATTTTGAGTTTACAAACCTACGGATATGAGCATTTCAGATCAATTTTTGAGCCCATTATGCCTAAGTTTCAGTTAGAACGCTTGAAAAATAATCTGGAATGCTCAAATCCATAGATTGATAAAGTCAAAATTGTCAACAGCCCATTTGTAATTCTGGACTGCACACATGAATGTGCAGTTTTGTGTACTTGTACAGCTAATTGTATGCCCAAATATTTGGTGCCATAAGGTTACCCTAAAAGACATGTGCAACAGTGACTCAGTTTCAGATTCTGGTGGTCAAGACGACAAGAGCTCATCATGATGAAGATCAGTGCAATTTCTTCCACTAACGGACGTTTAGCGATGTTAAGCATTTTTACGTGAATCATTTGAAAATCTGACTGCACAACAATAACAGTGATTAGAATTTAATGCTTTGTAATTACATCGCTTTAAAATCTCCATGAAAGTTAGAATTTAAACAGGAGGTGGCCTTGCAATTGTTTAAAAAAACAACAATTTTGGAAATTATTTTCATGCAAAAACGAAACTGCTACCGTTTATTCACAATTTCCAGCCTCACTGGCATGTGTAGGATAATGCAGTGATACAACAATGCCGACATTTCATATATACCGTTAAATCTTCCCACTGAACATGTTTGTTGAATGACCTTCACAGGTGATAATGACGCAGCAAATTTCAACAAATCAGTTCAGTGAACTGAAAAACAGTGAATAATAAATTATAAAGGTTCAAAAAGTCATTTGATAAGATATCTCTAACAGGAGGTATCAAAATCTGTAAACTTTACCATGTTATATAACGTGCTGCAAACCAGCACATTGCTAATGATAACACTTAAGGTACTCCCACCACTTCACACTCACATGAGATATATTCACCTGGGCAAAATTTATTGAATACGTGACTGAATACGTGACAGTGAACTGCTACAAATTCCGTCTCCAATAGGGACTGCTGCTGAACTATTCAGTTAATACTCATACCCGTGCGTATACAAGCGTGTGTGCACGTACATGTGTGTGGCAGTGTAGGTTTAACCCCCAACTGAAACTCTCACTGTTTTCATGTAAATCTAGGGGGTCACGTGGGGTTTGTATGCTAGCCATTACTAGGTCAATAACCATTGTTTCACCTGGGCCACAGTGGGCTGTGGCTGGCTACGTGTTTAACAGGTTGAGAACTGAAGTAAAACAGACGTGTCCAGGACTCTTGTTCTCCTTAATTTCTACCCAAAATTAAGAATCAAAAGAATTCACTGTGAATACGTAATAATAAAAAAATAAATATAAACATTTCCAGCATTAATGGCCATAAGCCCAAATTACAGTTCCTAGCAAACTAAATTTTAGAAAGGTTTGATGACTTGATTCATCTGTTTCGGTCTATCAAACTGCGCAGAAGTTTTTGGCGGATGGAACAATAGAAAGCCAATTCGAATTTCAAAAACCAAACAGGGGTCGACATAAGCGAGTACCAGCTCGTATTTATACGTAAATACAAGTAGAAAAAGTGAAGTACCAGTAGGACATGGACCTCGTATTATTCAGATGGGCACGGAACAAAGGTTCCGCATTTTTTTTTGGTAATCAGTTTTTACGGGTGCATATTTGCAAATTAATACAACTGCAGAATATGCCTTCACTTGAATTTTCCAAAGATCATTCTTTGCCCGCGTCAAGCGCTGCGGCCATTGATGTAGTATCTGACATATATGATAGAGAAAGCAAACCTTACATTATGTTTGCGTACATTTTATTTGTGATGCTGAAGACTCATGTTTATGCCTGAGGATTTAATTTACCTGTGTTCGTATTGTCTACAATTTCTGATCTTCTGTCGAAGGATGGAACTAACATCAAACCAATCGTAATTCAAATCTAAACACTGTCGATGCACTATTTGGTTTCTTCACAACAGGTTAATGATAAATGATAATCATTCATTCGGGTGATAAATGAACATCATTCTGATGATAAATGATCGCCCTTTATAAGATAATTCCTGGAAACCCTTATTTATTTCTACATTAGCGTGTTACCTCGCTTTGATCTGGTCAGACAATCTCCACAAATGTAACCAGATGTGGTATTTTCAGCCAAAAAAGCGTGAGGTTACATTGTAATATTAGGCAGAAAAAGCAATGTTCAGCGACCATTTCTACTTTTAATCCTTTTGCTTCCTTTTCTTGTAAATTGTTCTCTTATTTGCTGAACTATTTTTGAGCAAACTCACTAAGTGGTCACTCCTGGTGACAAACCATCAGCAAAAACAATATGTGTGTCAATGGCTAAATAAATATAAATTCTTTCCAACCATTTGTATCACGATTGGTATGAAATCATATAAAATAGAATACGTAACTTAAAATCAACCAAAACTGCCTGACTGTGTAATTGCTAAACACGAAGGAGAAAAAACAGCTAGGGAAATCTTATTTATACTGTGTAAAACTCCAATGCCTTGTTTAATTTCAACATGGGTGAATGAAACCTGTGAATGCATAGACTAGTTGTGAATATTTATATTTATCATATGCAATGTATCTTGTATTATAACGGTGTATATGGAATAAATGTTGAATGAAAACAGCTCAATGAACTGCTCATTTACTCAGGTACCATATCTCATGCACATAGTGCATGGAAAATAATTCAATTTTGTACAATCAAGAATCTGTTCCCCTAAAATGTGTGGCCATGATAGAGACGCCATGTGACACTATTGGCACAAGTTATGTAATTAATATTCATTATAAAGATGTGCATAAATCACAGAATGCAATAGAAAAACAAATGGACTTTTTTGTGGGGTTATAAATCACCTTTACAAGTTACCTTAACATGTAAGCAGTTACACGCAATACACAGTTGCTCTTTGCAAGAACTTCTGGAATCCCTTGGAATCAAAAACTTTGCCAGAGCTCCTGGTTATATATATGTCGAGGACTACACTGTTGGTAGATTCAATAATAAATATTTAACTGTAGTAAACGTTTACCAATTGCTGAAAAAAAGTTGTGACTTTTTAGCAATCACTTCGCTATAGATCAATTCTCTTCCTCATCCTAAGCTGACTCACCTAAATCTTGGTGCATTTACTTCATCTAATTTTCTCGAATTTTTGCCAAAAATCAGAGTTCTCATTTCCATTTCACTTTTTCAAAACTGAGTTAACAGAATGCAGTGATTCTTATTTTTGAGTACCTACAGGACCCTTTGCCCTGTAACATCATATCTCAAAGATTGGTGTTCAGATTGATATGGAACTTTGAGATACTAAGTTTTATGCATGCACTGTTCTCCAAAACACTATTAGAAATTGTTTCTTTAATGTTCCACTTTTGTATGAGGGGCCATCAGAAAATTGGACTTTTGCAATTTTGATATAATTTCAAAAGTTGAATAAAACAAAACAAAACGACTAAAGAGACTGAATCTGTATTTTTAAGATTTCATTTTGACTGAACATCTACATTAAAAACAAAATTTGATCAAGTTGTTAATAAGACAAATTCTACATTGTACACTTTCAGAAAATTTATGTTTTTACTGTTTTCACTCAACATAAAATAAATAGTTCTCTAAATACTTGGCTGAATACACAGACCTGTGGGTATGGTTAAAGTACGGAACTGTTGGCCAACCTGGAATTGCAGAACCAGGTGCCAACTGACCCAGTGTCCTTACTGAAATAGTAGTCTTCAGTTATTACATCACTGGTTATGTAACATGTTGCAAGGCAAGCTATGGTTGAAAATGAAAATATAGCAAATAAAGGTTGGCTTATGGACTTGGTTGGTGCCATGCTGGCACACTGAAACAGTGGTAGTTTTCCGCTTCTTTTGAGTGTCTGCTAAAATCTATTAGTCGATACGCCAACCAAGGTCCAGTTTACTCTAAGATACTGGCAAGCAATGCAGTTAA
>NMRA01000310.1:412266-439233 GCA_002633005.1 Phoronis australis | reverse complement strand
TGTATTTCCCATTTGTATTTTCATCAGAAATTTTCGTCATGCGAGACTCGGTGACTTTTTTCATAGCTAAAGCACCAAACTCAAGCTAAACGCAAGACAATCGAGTAACGGTCATGACATCGTCAAGACAAGGTAAAAATTACAAAGCCCGTTACCCCAATTCTCAGATTCAAGCCTTATCGAGTAGTAATCATCCGTTGAACGCTTTAGTAACACGGGAGTTGCGTCGATCCTAAATTAGCGTTTCTAAAATTTTCCTTGTCCGAAAGTCGCGGGACAAAAATCCGACGTTTATGACATTGTCCGAAATTCAAGAATCATTGAAAAACAGTTTTTGGACCTGGTACGAATTTCGTGGACCATGAAAAACTCATTTCGGAAATATTTATTCTTGGTCGAAAATGGCGGGCCGTCCGAAAATCACGCGACTTTACCGTAAATATCGTAATTTACATATTACATGTGGGAAAAATATTTGGAAAATTACTGTAAGTGAAAACATCCCTGTAGAATGCATTAATCGCATTTAATTAGGCACCCGAACAACCATGTTTCACGGTCGCGATATGCGGGTCATGCACCTGGTGCCACTATGCTTCAATTCCTCCTGGGTATAAACCAACCTGCTCCCAAATTACAACCCCATGAGCTTAAAGCCTGAAGGTTATGGGAGTTTTAATTCGATTGAAGAATAAAGCAAAATATTGATTCGGTTGTTAAAATCCACTCACGGCTTGTCCTCACACTGCATGTTACAGATCAGACGTGTTCATTATAACCTCAGACAGTGCTGTAACTATATAACCTCAGACAGTGCTGTAACTATATAACCTCAGACAGTGCTGTAACTAACTTCTGTGTCACTGTATAAATAAGACGTATGGAATGAAGAGTTTTTCTAATTACGGTACAACCCTTTGTTCTCACTATTGGCTACTTTTGAAAACCGTGACGATTGCCCTTCTAACAAGTTTCTACAATCGTAATCTCCAGAAAATTGTAGTTGTGATTTGTTAGATTTTTCTATACTTCACTGTGTTCCTGCGTTTCTGTTTTTGCTCAATATGTTTTTGGTCATTTTGTATTGTAATTAGTTGTATGCAGGATTTTTCCTTGGCTATTGTTGTTATGTTCTTAAAATAGACTAAAAGGTTTTTTTTGTTGTATTGTATTGTATTGTATATTATATCATATTGTATATTGTATTGTATTGTATTGCTCATACTCTTAAATCTTTCTTCAGTTTTCCCGTATTGCCTGTGGCGATATGTATTGAGGTATCGACCTTTGTCGGATGTGGATCTATATTTGTAACTGGCGCCCTCTATGGTTTGATGGCACTGGGCAAGAAGTAAGTTCATTGCTGAGTACACAGGCGTCCTCAGCTTCTGATCGTCCCCAATACACTTTTTATAATACTACTAGGTATGGCACTTGGGACAAGGAATTCCATGGGTGCTTCACTTCAGCCGTCCATATCAAACACAAAACTCAATAAATCTACACAAAACAGGGTTTCAACAAACCATTAGTAATTGTTCTTTCTTCCAATACTATTCACGGTGTCCTTCTTCGGTGACATCGCAACAAATTCAAAGCACAAAATGTTCCCAAAAACCCCATGCATGAATCCTCCTTTGACGGTTCGAGGTAAAGGACGGTACAGAATTATCTGATGAGTTACGGATGGACGGCAATTGTCGGTTCATCACAGAAGGTTACGAAATGGTCTAGCTAAGTGTGGAGTTTACGATATCGTGACACTCCGTGACAAATCGGCAATTGCCGTACAGTTCTTGACCTCGAACCATCAAAGGAGGACTGATGCATGGGGTTCTTGGGAACAGTTTTGTGCTTTGGAATTCCTTGTAGTATTATATATAGTGTATTGGGGACGATCAGAAGCCGAGGACGCCTGTGGCCGAGTACTGTTGGCTTGGGGTTTGTTTCATGAGAAGCGACTGAAGACTTCAGACAGAAATTTGGTCTTACGCTTCCGTTTACCAATTGCTGAAAAGCGTTTATAGCCACATAATGAGAGCATCACAGTTATTAGTAGAAATAATTCATAAAAAATATTTCAATAGCTACCAATTATGTGTGCAAGTGAGATTTAATTATTTTTCATTATAGTTGTGTGCCTTAAGTCACTTTTCATAGGCACAAGAATTTTGAAATTAAACTTTGTATACTTGGATGCTTCTCTTATTATGCGTGGCTCTATCTCGCGAAGTCTCGCGTGTTCTTGTATTTTTGCGAATTTTTTGTGTTTATGGAATGCATCCCTAATCTTGTCATACTCTGATTCAGACGTTTGGCTTATGAAGCTTTTGGTATTGGTTAAGACGGGAGTCTGCCTTAAGATGTTGTCAGAATTCATGTTTTCGTCTAGCTAAAGTTGATGCCTGTTCTACATGGCAACATAACAGACATCGGTCTAACAGCCGGGTCACTAATTTAGGGTTAGTAGAAATGGAGCGACTGGGAAGACTGCTCGCTTGCGTCAACAAAATATGGAAAAGTCATGGCATACTACAGTAATGCTCCTGTTATTTTGTGCAATCACGTCATTTCACACACCCAAAATTATTTGGAAAAAATTGTCCCTCATGTTTTGCACGAGGCTACTTAGTGGGACCTAGCTATAGATACCACTGAGAGATTTGCCTTGTTATCAATGCTGTGTTGCTTGAGGCTATTTTTTTGCCGAAATCACAGAAGTCTTGGTTAGATGTCAGCATGCATTTCGAGCAGAACACATCGTCTCAATCATGGCTTTCACTCACAAGTATTGTGCATTACATAACAGGCCTCAGGTGTCGCACTGCATGCATTTTTGTTGTTTCAGAGCTGACCTTGATACCATGAAGGCACGCGCAGTGACTGGCGAAGACCAGGAGATGACCGTCACCCTGGTAAAGGAGGAAGAGAAATCTCACTCTTACACATCTCTGCCTACATTCACCGGGGACCCCTAGTACACAGTGCTGATGATAGGGGGCGATGTTTGTCATATTGTTTTGATAACTCTTGGTTATTTAATATTTCATTGATGCTTTAATTTAGTTTTATTATGGGAAACGGAAATTGATATTTTCAATTTGAGACAAAGGTTCGTTACATTAAAGTAGTTTGAGGCATGTCATTGTGCTTTATCTGACTTGTGGTGCTGGTCCAAAATGCACCGGAATGTCAAAATAAGTTTTTTGGTGAGTTATAAAATCTTATTCCAGGCAAAATCTTTGTTGCTTTCCATTGGGATAGACAGTGTAATGTTAAGCATTTTTGAGTCATTTCTTTATCTCAGAGTCATTTCTTTATCTCAGATTGCGTCTTCAGTCATATATTACATCGAATTAGACTTACTTAATTATTACCTGGTCAAAAGGTTGCTGGGCATGATTATTGGTCTGTAATTTATTTTATTCTTTGGAAACTGTCTCTTTTAAAAACTTTTGCAAGAAATGAATATGAATACCATTACTCATTGTGTGTGCAAAGTGCCAGAGGGTTGTATTCATGGTTGCAATAGGCCATTTTACTTCACACTTAAGGGTTGATAAATCATTGTCTGATGAGTGACATGACCTCTGCAGCAGCGACATCTAGTGGTTGAGCATAATCCTTTTGCAGGGCCTTTGTTTTGTCGATTTCTTTACAATGTACTTACAGTGCTGCAAATTACGATAGCTAAACTTCCCTTTGTTGTGGTTGCGGGATTTCATTTTAACTTTGGGATTATTGTTAAAAAATACACGCGTTGGAGGTGATTCCATTCTGGGTACAATAAAAATTTTTCAGTTTGGGACAGAATATGACAGACAAGTGAAATTTCGTTTTGTCAAATTTCTCAACAAAAATAATTTTTCAAGAAAGTTTACTTTGCTTTTAGCATGGGTTGTAAAGCTTTGGTATTTCCAATCAAGATTTGGTAAAACTTTGAGCATTTGCAACAATGTGTTAAGCCTCTGAAATATAGAAATATGGCAATCTTAGTTATCGTTTTTGGCACAAATTGAAGAATTTTTACCTGGGGGATTTAAACTGAGAATTGATTTGAAAAACGGAGGGACTTTAAGCCGAGCGTAACTGAACATGGGGTGTTTGAAAGTGAGTTTTTAAAATTCGGGGCAGGGTATGCAGTTTAATGGTTGTGATTGCAGTCACGATAAATGTTGTTAAGAGCAGTATCTACAGTACCGTCCATGCTATGAGTTATCACCCGTCCACACTACGAGTTAGTCCACACTATGAATTGCCCCTGGAACAAGTCACCCCAAAAACAAATTACTCCTGGAACGAATTTTCGTTAGGCTTAGTAGTAATGTCCATGGTATTTGAGCTGGGGCAACTAACGTGTGAGACAACTTCTCCCCCTTGTCAAGGCTGTGTAACTTGGTCTAGGGCGACTTTTCCCGACTCAGTTGCTATGCCGACAAGATGGAAGTAATAACCAGCTATGGCTTTCATTCTTGACCATGGCTTTATCTCCTGCTGGCATTCCACCACCACCAGATGTAGAAGTATCCAAAAATACAAGTTTGACGTAAAAAATTCGGTCTTTGAAAAGCGCCTCATAAGCAGAGTGATGATTTCTGTTTTGTATTGGTTTGCAAGGTATTGGGTGTACTGTGTGGATTCTTGGTTGACTCATAGTGTGTACTGAATCAGGATACAACAGGTATGCTGATTGGTGGCCTGTTGATAAAAATTTTCACCTTTGATTTTTTATTTGTGAAGGTTATTAACTCAAACTTTTTGTGAGCATTACATTTAGTTCTTAAAAATTAGGTGATTAAAAGTTACTACATGTATTCTTAAAATAAATTTTGCATTAAGTTATTAATAAGTTATCTCTGTCTGATGTGACATTGTAAGTTCAATCTTGTCAAGTCTTTGTCCTCCTTACATTTTTCTCAGTTCCTGTTAATCACCTGGGATTCAGTTGTGTACTATTTTTAGTTTATTTATTTTCTGTAATTATGTTAATATATTGTATTTGACTTTAAAATTATAACTGTTTTTTTGTGAGGGTGAGGTCAATTTGTTGACAATGTCTTTTACATACATGGTTATTGTATTATACAAATTTTGATTATTAATAAATAATTTATTTACATGTTGGTGGTGTTACTGGCACATTGTTTCATTACCAAGTACAACGGAAAAATGAAGAAACCTTTTCACCCTGATGTTTGTTTCATTCCAACAAATTTTCCTGAGGTGTAAACGCTCGTCGCTCCGTTAAAGAGTCGTTAAAATTTAAAGCCCTCGAATGGATTTCTGTTATTCTGGATGCATCCGACTATCCAGACAATTTTAGCAATGCTTTTAAAAAGCAACACTTGAAGGCACGATTTAAAGACTGGTATGCGTTTTAAGATACACATGAAGTAGTGTTTTGCCCCATGTAATGCCACTCCCATACCAAAAGACCATGTTTGCAGCAAGCTTGCGGCAAACACTGAAGTTTGCAGGAAAGTTGCGGCAAACTGGGTGATTTAAAAAGTGCTTGCGGAAAGGCTGCCGCAAACTTAATCGATGAAAAAGTGTTTGCAGGAACTGAACTTTATTGATGAAAAAGTGTTAGCAGCAAACTTGTAGATGAAAAATGCAGGAAACTTCAGGTAAAAAATTTTTGCGGAAAGACTACAATAAACTTAATCACACCCGTAGGAAGGCAAAAATAATTGGGGGAGCACAAACCAATTCAACTTCGGCAAAGTACCCCCCCCCCCCAAAGGTATAGGCGGGACAATCTCGGCAATGCAACTGTCAGGATTTGAGTAACCTGTGAACCAACAAAGTTTTACCTAGAGTAAGAAAGGGCCAGTGCACGTGACGGGTTGCTGGGAGATGCCTCAAGTAACTGTAGCTCAGACCTAAGTGTGAAAATACCAAATTGCAGTGAACTAAAGCTCAGCTATGATTAACTTGAGAAAGGCAGCTTAGCTCGTACCTATAAGTCTGCGTTGGCTTTAAGGTCAAGATTGATTTTATTATGATCCAGTTTTGGGAAAAGTTCGTTTTATTGTAGTTATTCTTTGAAGGAATTTTTGAAAAGGTGAAGTCCCGTGGGGCTGCTTTAAAATCCCTTGATGAAACACGGCCGCTTGCCTAATTTCTGGCGGCTGGGGAAAATGATACAGAGTGTGTCCAGAAATGCACACACTTCAACACTTGGAGTTCAAATTCAGTTCCTGTGGATCACTCAGGAAGTGCAAAGACAACCTTTTCAAGTTAACAAGAGATGAGTTTAGTTTTATTTATTTAAGGAATTAATTTTCTTTTTCGATCTACGGTTTGTGGAGTTTAACCACGAATCTAGACCCTAAGTTAGTAAAAATTTATTGTGAGAACATTTTGGTACCCTTTGTAGAGCTGTCCGACATTTATCAGAATTCTTGTCAATGAGACTTATTTCAGATAGACAAAAATCGTTTAGTGTACTTTGCTATTTGGAGATCTGATGACATATCGAAATTTCTCAATGTCAACTTGCAACTAAGTCCAGTGAAGCATCGCCAGTTCTTACAAGATTAGCTTATAAATCCTCTATCAGTTTAATCAGAAATGAACAATCGATTCCATGAGCAATGCGTTTACCTTGATTTAATGATTTAATTCCTGTCTTTGAGAGTTATTTTAAATAAAGGCAAAAATCGTCTATAAGACAGTGTACTTCACTATTTGGGGATCGGATTTAATAGTTTTTCCAACCAAGCTACAACGGAATTCACTGAAACATTGTCATTTCTTACAAGATTAGTTTTTAATTGGCAAAAATGATGTATGAATTTGTCTAAACATAAACATTTAATCAAACCAACGAATTTGTTTCTCAAAACGGAATGTTATAAGCAATTTCGCAGGCATGCTTGCAGATTTTAGATGGGTAACCATTAGTATTGAGGTGTATTCTTGCTCATTTCAGAGATACCTATAACTATCACGACGTGACTTTAATCAGACAATTCAGTAGAAAAAAAATCTAGCTTAAAAGAAACAATATTTAATGAAGTTCCAACAACACATGGCAGAGTATTAGCCAGGATTTTGCCCGACAGACATTCGCACCCTCGTATTACCAAATGGAATCTGGGAGAATTTTAGGGGGGCCATGGCCCCCCTCTAAATCCACCACTGCAAGTTCAATAATAGCCTATTCAGTGGACTGATGTTTTATGAAACCATATTGGGAAGCAAAAATAGTAATCAATATAGTATTAGACAGTTTTCATGTATTTTAGATGAACAAGGGAAAAAATAATAGGTTTATAACTGTTAAGAGCAATTTTTGTCAGTTGACAAGTGATGGGGTAATTTAAAATAAAATACCTAAATATGCTATACACGCCGAGTTAAATATGCCTTTCCACAGAGGAGGGGTCTGACTGGTTTTCTCTACTGGCATTTTACATATTGTGCGCCATTTTCAATGCTAATAAACACCCCTAAAAACATGCCATTGGCGGCGCAGCCGTGGGCGCATTTCAACGCTTTGTGTTATCGTTGTTAGTTTTGCTTTTAGTCATGTAAGGAATATCTTCGTTACAATTACCATAGGCTATTGTCAGGTGTTTAGAATAACACATCTCGCTGTATTGTACTTAATGCTTGCAGACATTTAATTTGCTTTCTTTAGACACAATTTTGATTGTAATACGAGTATTATTTATTCATTGCCACTGTAGACACCTTTATAGTTTGTTGTTCATTGTCATGTGATGTTGGTTTCATTTAGTCATTATACATTATCAGATTGAAAACTATCATGTTAAATCCAATATGCAGCTGAATCTGAATTTTCTTGTTTTAACAAGCAAGCTTGCAATAAAAATTATGTATTGGTCAAGGACATTTCTGTTTTGAATTATTCATGCCACAATTCAAGTATCTTGTAGGCTTGCAACAATATATTTTTTCAGGTGGCTCACAGAAACTTCTACATAGCCCCATGAAGATGTTTGCTGTAAGCTTGCAGCAATGTGTGCAGCTGGTTTGCAGGAACTGTTCCATATAAGGACATGGAGATGTTTGCAGCAAGCTTATGGAAACTTCATTTGCATGGTAAAAGTATGCTGCATGTTTGCGGCAAACATGCAGTGAGCTTGCAGCAATGTTAGTAGCCGAGTTGCAGGAAACTTGCATAACCTTTAAGCTGCATGTCCATCTTAAATATAACTTATAACTAGCTTAATTTGAGAGGCTGATATCAAGCATGAATTCAAATCCATGTTAAAAGTAAGAAATTCTGATACAATGACTCTTCACTTATTTTGCATTAAAATAATTGCGAACGTTNGACTTTTCCCGACTCAGTTGCTATGCCGACAAGATGGAAGTAATAACCAGCTATGGCTTTCATTCTTGACCATGGCTTTATCTCCTGCTGGCATTCCACCACCACCAGATGTAGAAGTATCCAAAAATACAAGTTTGACGTAAAAAATTCGGTCTTTGAAAAGCGCCTCATAAGCAGAGTGATGATTTCTGTTTTGTATTGGTTTGCAAGGTATTGGGTGTACTGTGTGGATTCTTGGTTGACTCATAGTGTGTACTGAATCAGGATACAACAGGTATGCTGATTGGTGGCCTGTTGATAAAAATTTTCACCTTTGATTTTTTATTTGTGAAGGTTATTAACTCAAACTTTTTGTGAGCATTACATTTAGTTCTTAAAAATTAGGTGATTAAAAGTTACTACATGTATTCTTAAAATAAATTTTGCATTAAGTTATTAATAAGTTATCTCTGTCTGATGTGACATTGTAAGTTCAATCTTGTCAAGTCTTTGTCCTCCTTACATTTTTCTCAGTTCCTGTTAATCACCTGGGATTCAGTTGTGTACTATTTTTAGTTTATTTATTTTCTGTAATTATGTTAATATATTGTATTTGACTTTAAAATTATAACTGTTTTTTTGTGAGGGTGAGGTCAATTTGTTGACAATGTCTTTTACATACATGGTTATTGTATTATACAAATTTTGATTATTAATAAATAATTTATTTACATGTTGGTGGTGTTACTGGCACATTGTTTCATTACCAAGTACAACGGAAAAATGAAGAAACCTTTTCACCCTGATGTTTGTTTCATTGCAACAAATTTTCCTGAGGTGTAAACGCTCGTCGCTCTGTTAAAGAGTCGTTAAAATTTAAAGCCCTCGAATGGATTTCTGTTATTCTGGATGCATACGACAATCCAGACAATTTTAGCAATGCTTTTAAAAAGCAACACTAGAACGCACGATTTAAAGACTGGTATGCGTGTTAAGATACACATGAAGTAGTGTTTGGCCCCTTGTAGTTCCACTCTTATACCAAAAGACCATGTTTGCAGCAAGCATGCCGCAAGCTTGCGGCAAACACTGAAGTTTGCAGGAAAGTTGCGGCAAATTTGGTGCTTGCGGAAAGGCTGCCGCAAACTTAATCAATGAAAAAGTGTTTGCAGGAACTGAACTTCATTGATGAAAAAGTGTTAGCAGGAAACTTATAGATGAAAAAGTTTTTGTAGGAAAAATGCAGGAAACTTTAGGTTAAAAATTTTTTGCGGAAAGACTCCAATAAACTTAATCAGGTCCGTAGGAAGGCAAAAATAATTGGGGGAGCACAAACCAATTCAATTTCGGCAAACTACCACCCCCTCCTACCGCCACCACTTCGTCCGCCAAAGGTATAACAAGCGAGCATGAAATAAAAATTATGTATTGGTCAAGGACATTTCTGTTTTGAATTATTCAAGCCACAATCCAAGTATATTGTAGGCTTGCAACAATACTTTTTTCAAGTGGCTCCCAGAAACTTCTATATAACCCCATCAAGATGTTTCCGGCAAGCTTGCAGCAATGTGTGCAGCTGGTTTGCAGGAACTGTTCCATATAAGGACATGGAGATGTTTACAGCAAGCTTGTGGAAACTTCATTTGCATGGTAAAGTATGCTGCATGTTTGCGGCAAACATGCAGTGAGCTTGCAGCAATGTTTGTAGCCGAGTTGCAGGAAACTTGCATAACCTTTAAGCTGCATGTCCATCTTAAATATAACTTATAACTAGCTTAATTTGGGAGGCTGATATCAAGCATGAATTCAAATCCATGTTAAAAGTAAGAAATTCTGATACAATGACTCTTCACTTATTTTGCATCAAAATAATTTCGAACGTTTTGCTTTTTCAAAGGCTAATATTAAACCTGGGAGGTCACTCATATTGACAAGGTGCCTGCAGGCATTCACTAAAAATTGCTAAGAGATCCCCTACTACGGAGTAGGTTTTTCTGCTTCATCCCCACGAAATGGAAATTTAAGGGCCTATTGAATTCTGCACAGGTCCCACAAAAGTTCCAGAAAAAAAGTACTATTTGCAATTTTTAGTACCTGCCTGCAGGCACCTTGTCAATATAACAGACCCTCTCGGGTATCAAGCTTACTCAAGATAGTGGAAAGCTTGCAAAAATGTTTTCTAACATCTCCACAGTACAAATTAAGCAAATAGTAGATTAAGGTTTTGTTAATTTATATCTTTGTCAATGAATTTGACAACAAAATAAACTTCCACTTCACCAACTGTTCATGTTATGTGCTAAGCGCATGATGAATCACCATTGCCTAAATCCTTAATTCTGTCTTGATTTCATTCTCAGTAGCACAATACAACTGTTTCAATTTCAAAACAGACTGAAATTTTTTTATTAATGACAGTAATACAGTCAAATTTTAGACAGTGTTTCACCACATGACAGACTCAAGAAAGGAAGTTAAGAGTTGAGCATGTCTCACTTCAACTGTGGCTTGGCACATTATGAGAGTCACCACGGAAATAACATTTTACAAAGCACCACAAATGATCCTTGAGGTGAAGCTCAAAAGTCACAAACCAAAAAAAAAAAAACACAAAAACAGCACCTAAAAACAACTGGCAATTTTCACAGAGGTTAGAGATTTGTCGGATATTTGCAATGGATTGTGGGAAGTATATATTCCAAGCAGGATGAATTCAACCACTGAAACCAGAGAACTTGGACCCACATTTCTGTCCAACAGGTGGCAGAAAAGACAGACAACCCACTTATCTCCAACTGTAAAAAGGTTTTTGTTTATCCACATTCACACTTATTCAAAATGACATAAAACGACCTGGAGAGCAGTGGCGATATGTCACTTATAACTCTTGGCGCCCTCTGTTGAATGATTTTCAGCAAATCCATCTAACATAATGAAAACTAACTGAAATTGTTTAACTTTGGCATGTTAGCATCACATGTTATTGCCACAGTGACATTTAGCCATATCACAAAGTATACAAATCTACACTTAAATTTTAACTGACAACCTAAATGTGGGAACATTTTTTTACAGTTCGTTTAATCAGTAGTATACTTGACAAATACAAAATATAACATCACAAACTAGAAATCGAATTAACATTATTTTTGGAAATATTCAAATAGCTTGCAACAAACATTTATGCAGGGTACATTAGTTGAGCAAAAAACACCCTATTCCATTTCAGGCAAAACAACCTTGGATTAAGGTACATTTTAAAGGGTAAAATGAAATGGGAGAAAAAAATCAACAAAGGGCACCTTTATGTCACACATCCTTATCTAAAACTGAGCCAAGTAAAGTGATGACAACCTGGATAGCTGCAACACATTTACGTACATTATTATCCTGTTGCCATCTATCATACGAAACAGTCATCAACGAGTTACCGAGGTGCCGTTCATCAGTTAAATTCACTATCTAACAGGGAAATTGGAAATTTTTCCCTAACCTTTCAAAATCTGTGTAGGGAACTCAAAATTCAAACACTGGTTACAAAATAAGTTTCGCTGTTATCAGAATCAAACTTTCACTATGAATTCATTTTCATTACTGGCGTTAGTCACAAGGATTCTTGCAGTACAGTAATTATAGGACTGTGTTATTTCGAGTTAATACACAGGTTCAGTCTCATTTTACTTTACATTGAAGGCCCTTTTTTACCTGCAGAAGTCAACCTTTTAAAAAATAAAAATTTAAATCCCCAACACCTCATACTGCAGTACACTTGTGTTTGAATTTTCATTTTGAAACTGGCACCATTATTGTAGTTGCATAGTGTATGACCTTGTCTAATCACACGTGTCAGGAAAGACGGACAAGTCACAGTCACCAGTCATTGACAAGCTTGCAGTGCAGACGACACGTCCATTCACTCATTGGCCAGAAGTGCAAAGGGATTCAAGTTACTAGGCATCTCTGGCTCACTATCATCACTATCGTCACTATCAAAGTCAAGTCTCACTTCCCGCGAGAACCGACGGATGGTTCGGCAGTGCACTGTCTGGGCGTAACTTATTTCCATCGTCTCCAAGTGATTTAACCAGTCATCTGAAAATAACAGTGCAGAAGAATTACTGGATGTCCTTTGACAAACATTTACAGCAAATGTTACGAGACATGTAAATTTATTCCAAGAACAAAGGTCTTACAAGCATTATAACATTATTCTAGTTGCAGCAAGCAAAAATACCAGGATGAGACACCATGCTGCTGATCAATCCTAATTTCATCATATAAGACATAAAACATTAAGTACGAACAAAATGACCCAGAATTTCTCATCATGATGGCTGGGTGGAAGCCAAATTCCTTGTCAGAGTTGTCTCCCCTGATGACAAAGAATCACACTCATTTTAAGACTTGTCTGCACGCCACCTGTTGGCCACATTATACTTAATAAAGTATGTCATTCTGTAATTAAAATTTTGCCATCTTAATAATCATAACACCAATAATTTTTCCTGTTAAATAGAAGTAGCCGTCATGGCAGGAAAAAGGTTATTTGTCTGATTGCTTTTGTCTTGCACTGTATCTTGAACTTGCTGCACTTGTGTAGCAGGCTTTCCGTTGAGCAAAAGTTGTTGAAGACATGACACTTGTCATTATTGACAATCTTTATTCCGTTCCATTCATATCCTTGGAACAAAGTTCGACATTCAACAGAACACTGGTGAGATAACTGACACATGCTGTGTCCCGCTGTGTGTTTCTAGTGTTTGCTCTGTGGTGGTATTACTGCGTCATTTTATTTCCACTTGAGAATGAAACAAATATGTTTCGAAATACAGTGTCTTTTAATCATGTCTCTTGGTCTGTTATTTTACCACTGTTCTATTGAATGTCGAATATGTTCCGAGGATACGAATGGAATGGAATAAAGATAGTCAACAATGACAAGTGTCGTGTGTTTATCAACTCTTGTACTGTATAAGAACAACTTAATTCATTTCTCGGCTATCATATTTTTGGGGTTGAGAAAGTCAAGCTGACAGTTGTGGCTTTAAAATGACTTAGTAACTAGCAAAATACAGAAAAATAAATTAAAGAGAAACTCTGAGTCAGTGTATTATAAAAATCAACATTCCTAGATGTTGCAATCAATAAAAATAAAAATCTCTAAAAACTGCCATTATGACATAACACTTAATATTTCAATACATAAATTAATTAAATTAAATGAATATTTAATCAAAGATATTAATCGCACACCCCTTACCATTTTGCAATGCATATCCAGGTGGCTTCATGCATAGACATATTGCCCCCTCTAAAGCATATCTCAATATGCTGTTAGCTGCCCTATAGGTGTCAGGCCTTGCAGCTTTGGCCGTTCTGTAGCCTCGTTTGTCTGCCCATGCTGTGGTAAATTATCATCACAGTAACTGATAACATCAAACAAACAATGACAAATACCAGCACTAATGTCCCTAGAACCCATTTTTCCCAGTTGAATTGATAACAGTTTTTGAAGAGCTCGAATTTGGTTGAGAAAAATGATACACTCAAGACCCTTTCAGGACTGGAAGTCATGGAATTTTCCCATACAAGAAATGCGCCCACGACTGCAACACAAATGGTATTCTTCTAAATGCCAGAGTAATTGGACCCGTCCCAAAATCAATGCCAGTTGTGCTCCAATCAGTAGATCCTGTTAGCAATTTACAAAGTAGAGGACATTGAGACGTGCCTCGACAACATTGAGCACTTGATAAACACCCAGGTTAAAGATAGTTGCCAAACTGAACAATAGGTGGACTCGTATGTATTTGACGGTTTGTGTCAGTAAACATATCAAAAGTTATTGACAGAAACACCAGTTATAACTTACTACTTTTACATTACAATCTCTTGTTCAGTCGCCTCCCAGACAACACGGGGAACTGAAGATCTTTTCCAATTGGTAATAAGTGGTCCAGGTAGCCGTTGCCTACTATCGCAACATGCAAGCCACTTACCTACGACACTTCTAAAATGTTACCAATAACCTATAAGTAACCAATAATTCGAGGAAGTGCAGCTGAAATGAGCACGACAAGTAGTTTGGAGTATTGTTGTAAAGGAAGTAAAACAATTGGGGGGGTTGGGACTACTGAGTAGTTGTACATTGTAAGTATATTACCTACAACAAGTAATACTGAACAAGAGATTGTAATGAAAATTAATGGTTTATTAAGTACATTTAGGAAGTACCTTTGTTCAGCCAGCCTAAACACTCACCATCACATATGTCAAAAGCTGACCACGTCGTGCTATCCTCGTCGAGGTGATTCAAGCGTAACACACGAGGGAGGTCCACCCTCTCGGCCAAGTATTGAACCACACTGTACGGCTCTCTCACCTGAGATATGGGGTACATACCTGCCAACACCTGCAGAAAGTTAGCAGAGAAAACTATCAAGTCCTGGTGGTTAGTAATTTCATTTAATTTACAATATGTCACCACGCCTATTGATACTAAAATTAATATAGAAATGAACTGCAAAAAAGTTGAAATTTTTCTCCGGTTCAAAATTCAGCAAAATTTTGAAGCACAATTAGCTTTATGTTAACTTGTAAAAGATTTAGTTATTACTGCCAGGTTTCCTTCTCAGTTTTCACCAGAACTTTGGCAAAGTGCTTAGAGAAAGCAGTTCTTTGTAAACCCATCACTTTGTATACAACTGTCCCAGTTGGATTGTGTAGCTAAACACAGCTTAACAAAGGGTTTATGGTCCTAGCTGACACGAAAATTGTTTTATTACCCTCTATGGGTTAATGAATAGTTCGATCCCGGAATGTGCATGACTCATCACAACTGACTCACCTGCAATGATTTGGGTACAAGGGACGGGAAAACGAGTCCTGGACAGTCACATAGTCTGACCGTGGGCGTTAAGAAGATGGTCTGGAAGTGTTTGGTGTGTCCTGGTGTCCTCGAAACACTCACAACCTTCTTCACATTGAGACTGTTGATTAGAGATGACTTACCAACGTTGGGATAACCTACAATATTATTATTATTACTATTATTATTATTATCGTTTTTGTTATTATTATAATTATCATAACTAAAATCTCAGCAATTTAGGACACAATGGACAAGTGAAAATTTTCTTCTTTTTTCCCTTAAGTTAGTAAAAACATGTAGAACCAAATTATAGACTTCAACGTTAACAAGAACTGTAAGTTTGTAAATTTATTTGATCTCGCGTTTTCTTATTTTACCAAGGCTTTGCTAGGACTATCTGGTAAGCCCAATATACCTAAAATAACAAAATTCACTCGAAGTTAGGTTTTAATGCTTTTCCATGCAAGTTTGGTACCATAGCAACCACCAGACACTATTTTGAAAAATTGCGGGCATTCACAACTGAAGCCACAGACTGGAAAATGAAAAAGGACAATTTCCGGAATAATTTATGTCTAAAATTGTTGAGATTTTGTTTTATGTATTGTATTCATTTCCCTTGTACCCAGAGAATGGAAGTCTAATCTCCTGTACTCGAAACTCCACTCGAAAATTCCATGACACATTTCGAGTAAACTTAAAAACTTGTACTCAAATCATGCGCAGAGGTTGGACAAGTTTCAAGTCTGAATTTGCAGATTAGAGCCCTGGCCAATGGCTGGCAGTATTTTGTTAACTACTTCAAAACCAAGAATAGCAGTATCAGTAACATTATTTTGATCTTCCATTTAATGTGTTCTAGTTGCGCACAGTATGTGAATGCTATGGTTAGAGTAAGGTGTCACAAATATCAAGAGATCATGCAATCTTCCACATTACTAGCGATAGAAGTGCTCTTAGAGTCACTTTTAAAAAACACGCATAAGCTGAGTGGAAAGAAATGACAAATGTTATCAAATTTTTTAAAGTCACAATCAAATGAGATGTTACAAACCGTGTCAACAGTTAGTAAGCAGATGAGTGTATTCTGAAAAAAAGGACCTCATTTATCAAACTTCCAACGTGGGAGTTTGAAATTTAAGCATAGGCAGGGCCAACTATGGCCAAAAGGCAGGTGAGGACACCATCCACAACTGTTGTCATATCAAGTTTCAAACCTTTGGTGAAGGTAACTTAGACATCAACTGGATGTGCCTAACACAGGGCTTGGAATGACCAATGACAAAAAACGCGGAAACTTTTACGGCCCAAATCATGCCCGATAACCAGCCTTTGAAATGGTCAATGTGAACCTTCCCGCGACAAAAATCGTTACCACCATCAGTAGCATGCGACTGCGTCCTTTTCGCTCGCCAGTCCACTTCCAACCCACACAAATTTGGCTGCAGAGCTGTAGTATTTGTCGCCGCGCTTAACAATAACACGAGCCGCCATTGACAATCAGACCACGCTTTACCCAGACGCCCCGGCAATGTTGACAATTTACGTTCCTCCAAAACATAAAGACTTCCGCTTTCCGAGGTGAACGTCGTCTGCAACGCCGCGGTAAGAAAGGAATTTGCCGCGGAAATTTCATATCAAATCCGATTTTTTTACGCGAAAATATTATTTAAAAAAAGCGGAAAGCACATTTCAAAAAAGCGGAAATCCGCGTTTCCGCGGAAAATTCCAAGCCCTGCTAACAGCTGACTGGATTTTCTTTGAAGTGCCTCTAGACTTAAGTTGGTTACTTCTGTAAGGCAATTTGAATAAACCATAAGACATTACCTATACATCCAATGGTCAGCACTCCGTTTTTGTATTTTTCATGGTGTTCGTATGATGTGTCTAAGTCAACAGGAGCCAGCGAATCACTGCCATCGCCCTCGTCATCATCACCATTGTCATCGTGCTCATCATCACTGCTGTCCTCATCACAAGCTTCGAATAATCGGTGAATCATTATCTTCTCCCTCCAGCTACTTAAGTCAACTATAATCATAATAATCAATCAAATTCTTATCAGATCAAATCCAACTCAATCACACTCCTCTCTGTGTAGGCACGGAGAACTTCTAACAGCCAAACACTACGTGTGGATTTATTATATGTGTTAAGTCACAATTCTCAGTTCACATGTGTGTTGCAAGTAAGCAACTAGATCCGAATAGTGAGAATACACTTACCAATAGACACTGTTGATAAAGATAACTAGATAGTGATCTTAAAAGGACAGAGGCATTAAACTTGTAATTACGTTATGTGACTTCCTGTTTACTATACCTGATTTCCCAACTATCCTCTCACAGGCGTGTAACAACTCCGCAGGACCAAGGGCAGGAGGGCGCTTGACCTTCCTTCTGTGTTTAGCTGGAACACAAAGAAAATGAAGAGGATCTCACTGCGTAAACATCAGATGGGGAAAAATTTGCTACCCTAACTAAACATATACAATGATATCTTAGCTCTGAAAATAAGTGACATGATACAGTTGAACATCATTGCAACCAGCAGTCGTGGGACTTTTCTAAAACTGTCGTGGTATTTTAGGTTTGCTGGATCCAAATTACAGGACTTGTTGACTTGGGACTTGAAGAATGGAACATGGTAAGTGAGTGGACTCATAAACAGCTAGGCATGTTGTAACAAAAATCGACAGTATGAATGATGTCAAACTTTTAAAGAATCCTATAGGCTCTAGAGTTATGAGCTTTCAGAAATTATAATACACACACAATGCACATGTTATTAAGAACTGACACATAACACAGCATACATTCAACAGAGGCAAGCATCCTATGATGAAAGGTAAGTATGATACAAATCGGTAAACAATAATAATGATTTGCGTTTGGTATTAGAACATGAAAACAGACAGTGAGGTGCAAAGGAATTGACCTATAGCCAGGATTTTGAGTGACGGCTGAAATGCCAAATCAGATCACAGCATTCTTGGCACACCTTCGTTTCCAAGCGGCCATTTTACCAGACAAACAACACATTGCTGACTGAGTAAAACTAATTGTTTATTTGTCGACATTTTGGAAAGGGGGGAGGGGCTTGTGATAGATCAACTTCATCAGGTTAACATGTCAGTAAAGAATCAATCATGTTGAGTGACCACTCAAGTTTGAAACTCTTTAATATGCAAGCACTCATTTAGTTAAATCAGCTGTGAACCTGCCTTCAATCACAATAATAATACAACTCTTATTTTAGACAACTTATCGTTATCAAACTGATCTCAAATAATTGTTCCTTAGACAAAAAACTCATGGTTTCAGTGTTTTGAGAGAACTGATGGTTCATTGAGTGCCTGTGACAAGGCTCTACAAGTTGGCTTGTCACAACATGGATGCCATTTTATGCACCAAGCAGGGTCTCAAGGAATAGTATACGGCCAGACCTTTGAAAAACCCAGAAATTACTTCACATCTGAGTAAGGAACAGGTTGTAACAAGTTTATAACAGTGAGAAATCTAAATCAACAAGTTTGCTTATTGGACAGAAAGCAGACGTTTAAAAGCCGCCTTAACTCAGTGTTCAACAATGACTCAGTCATTGTGTTTGCTTAACGAATGTAATCATGAGGCTATCTAGTTGTTAGGAAAACTATGTCACCTCAGACCACAAACAAGTTTAAGCCTGGTCTGCATGTCACCTGTTGGCCACATCGCGTGACCTAATGAACATAAGTTTGAAAAGATTTCTGCCCTCCGACCAGGATTCGAACCCAAGAACTTTATCTGCTGATGTGGCTAACAGATGGCGTGCATACCAGACTTAAAAAAAATTTCACACCGGTTCAAGATTTTCATAATTTTATTTATATGTCACTTCAGTATAACCATTGTTTACAAAGTGAACAACAGGGGAAACGTATTTAAAGCTGATTCAGATATAAATCTTTAAGATAACAGGGGGCTTGCATTAACAGAAATAAAAAAGATTGTGGTTTTCCCTTCCATACAGTTTTGTCACAGTGTAGTATGCGGCGCATGAGAATCCCAAGACTTTTATTCATGAACTTCATGATAGGAAGTTGCAGGTGCGGAGGATTCAGAGTAAACATTACAGCCGTCAGTTTCTAGGGAAATGTTTTCAAAGATATCGCACTTTTTCAAGAGCTTATAAGCTCACTAAAGATTGTCTTCTTGACAAATTTACTGTCAGCACAACGTTAATTTTTTGATGAATGAACATATCATCACAAATTCTCTTAAAATTTCTAAAAACCCGTCCTAATTTAACAGCACGTACTTGAATGGCCAATAAGCAGGTCCCAAATTTCCACTCACCTCTGAATCGTTCCACTTCTGTCTTGGGTTGAGATGTGAAGCAGACGACATTCAACTGAGGATAATGGCAGTGCAAGTAGTGTCTCCATGCAACAACGACACCAGGTGGCGCAAGATCAATCTTGTTAAGAACCAGGATGATGGACTTGTTGAGATCTTTCGTAACATAGTTATAAAGGGCGGGTGAAAAATGGATCACCTACGGATGAAAAATACAAAAAGTGTTGCCGCAGATGTTCATGTGTCACCCAAATACATGTATGTCAACAATATTACATTATCCTGCAATACCTGTAATATCTGTCACGGACAGGATCAAAAGGATATGCCGGTGCACTAATCCCCTCCCCAAACCATCCTTGGGACAGCAGAAGGTGCAGAACTCCAGGGCTGATGTTGCCTGTCAGCATCTGATAGGACAACACTCGGGCACGGCTCTTGCTGTGACTTTTAGTAGCATGGCCATATGTAACACCATCTTCGAGCAGTTAGGTGCCATCAATTCTTCAGTTAATACACATCGAATTTGTGGACTGAACCAGAGGACAGTGCAGCAATCATAAAACCCCAAGAGGTCAACTGAAAATGTTTAGTCTTTCAAAAATGTGAAGCCTTTCAGGATTGTAATGATGTAATTGCTATGACTTTGTCTTACCGGATATCTGATATCGGTAATCATCAGCACAATGTCCGATATCTCAAGCACTCGCCACAACTGTCTCCATGTCTCAAGGTTCAGCTCAAAGTAACTTAGTTTGTCTGCCTCGTGTTGACTGAAGATTGTTTCAACATATTCCTGCAACAAACAGCAATTCTGAGCAGCATGACACAACATAGTGTAACAAGATGTGAAGAGCAAAATAGTGCAATATTAGTTCCCCCATTACAAGAAAAAATATCATCGTAATCAAATGGCTGTTCAATTTGTTGGCCTTGACAACTCTACATTTTTTGTCCCCTCATGGTGAAGACATGAGAGTCTCCCTCTCAGTAGAGTTTAATGGAAATGAATTCTGCAGTATTTTTGTGGAAATGAAGAGGATACATAATGTGGAATCATATCAATGCAAAAAACAATGATACAAAACATCACTCAACAGAATAGTGCTGGAAATCGGATTGTTTTTCAGAATCAATTGGAAACCTTTTGAGGCTCGATTCTGAATTTGTTTTGAGTGACACTAGTCACTAAGAAGTACCAAGGCTGTTTGCTATGACGAGCAGGTCCGGGAACTAATCAGATGAGAAGGAGACTGAATCTGACCCAGAACTTTAGTTTCCCTGCTGAACAACAGATGACGCACTCGCACACAAACAGGTGAGGTTTTGGTTGTAGCTGAATAGACCTCGCCTCATTTAATGACTACTAAAAAAATTTTAGGAGAACCAGACGAAGATTTGAGTGCCGCCGAGGAGACTTTGCCTTGTTTTCATGAATTTTTAATGAGATCACAGGATCAATTTTGTTTTGAAGTTCTTCAACAATGTTGTCAATGACAGGTTGTCAAATCATTGCAACACTACAATGCAATACATACTTATTGCGTAAAATATTCAACAACAAGAGCACAACAACTAACAGGGAGCTGAGCTCATGGTAGTCTCATATCAGGTGACATGCAGCTTCCATCTCTCACTTATAAATGGAAATGCTTGTGTAAAAATAGGTGTCAGACAAACACTGTGTCACACAAAAATTCAAAACAGAGATGTTAACAATTACAAGCCATTACCTTGAAATATTTCTGCTCGTTGTCATCCAGTTTTTCTTTGCTGAGCTTGTAATCCCATAGAGGTCTCTTGGGCATATCTAGTGCAGAACCTGGCCTATAGATGTCTTCAAAGCTCATCTCACAGGCAGTCTGGAAAAAGCATTGCTGACACTTTGCTATGCTGATAAAACACCATTCTCATTCAATCACTTACAGCAACTGAGTAATATTACAAGTAAAAGATGACCGCATTGGTCTGATTTCAGTCTTTTGACCAGAATTGATAAAACTGGAGATGCATTCATGAAGTATTAACGAGACAGTGATTGGTGGGACATCCTGACATGACTGACTTTTGCTTCTGGACACTCACGACTGCTCGCCATCTGGTCAGGTTGGTAGCGTTTGCTCAGATCTCATTCCATGACATGAAAAAAGAGAAGTGTTCAGATGTCAGTTCTTCTCCAATTTTGCACAGGTCTGCCTCGCTTTCGTCTCAGCTGGGGGTCCCAGTTAAGGGCAAGCTTGGTAGTATTTGTATTCGGCTTTCATAAAGTGTGACCAACCTACCTCCACTTCCTCTACTTAATCTGGATCTCTATACCTTCTTGCCCGGTTCTGTTTCAACATCTTGACATACCACGAAACACAGGAGAGGCCTTGCACTACACTAGCATGATCTCCTCAAACTCACAAGAACAATTTATATTTACTTGGCTTCAACCCACACAGCTGTATTAAGAGAGGTCCCAAAAATGCGATTCGGGCTTTATCTGACATCCGCGCATAACCCCATTGGCTTGTATCACACATTAGAAAATAACACGGAATCATTGTTCCAGTATTCCTGGTCAGAGAGTGTCAATAAGGAATATTCAGTCGCTTAATATCTTTGATCTCCGAGTCTTTGTTTCTAGACATGTTCAACAACAAACTTTTCATCACTTATCTTGTCTGACTATTTGGGTGTTCGCATTCCTTGGAAGGCATCCAGAATAACTTCAGTACATGCTACAGTATGAGCCAAAAGTATTCAGACAAAATGACCCAGAATAACTTCAGTACATGCTACAGTATGAGCCAAAAGTATTCAGACAAAATGACCCAGAATAACTTCAGTACATGCTACAGTATGAGCCAAAAGTATTCAGACAAAATGACCCGGAATTCTCCCTCACAACAGGTGGTGGTGAATTCATTGTCAGAGTAGTCTCCCCTGATGACCGTCAGAGTAGTCTCCCCTGATGACCAAGAATGAAGGGGAATTAACAGGAAAGGTAGCTAGACAATTATGTAATCAGAATTTTGCCATTTTAATTATTGTTATTACCAATCATTTTTGATAATGACAGACTTAGCAGTCACGACGAAGTACTTTGTCCGAATTTTGTCTTGTACATCAGGTGCCCTTCAAATGAGGGTTTTAGGTATCAGACTGAAAGTGGTGACATTTTTTAATACACAACTTTCAAGCAACCAGTCATGTTATTGTGTGCCCATTATAACGGTAATACAACATGCAGTTGTGTGCACAAGCATTGTTTAGATAAATTGTATCATCATGCTCTTATACTAGCAGCAAATCATAAAAGATGAACAACGCCAGGAGGGCAAAGGTCACCTCAGGGAGGAAGTGTAGTGGTTGCATGGACTCTTCTTTCCTTTGCTGCAACTCCTTCTTGGTTTCTCTGGCAAAATGAAGCTTGTACCTAAGAGGACAAAAAGATCACATCTTAATGCAGAGAACGAGTCTTTCAAATTTCAACTAACTTGTTGTGTCCTAGTACAAATGAAGGGAGACAGAACACTTGTTAGCCGACTCAAACTAATTCACATACCACTGCTCCACATAACTTCGGATTTTTTAAATGAGACATTCGTGATATTCGTTACTATTTATATGCATATTGGTTGCAACTGCCAATATAAAGACTTTTGTTTAGTCAGCTTAATCGCTAGAGGCGACTGAGGTCTCACATATCGAGGTCACACACACTCCTTCCTGTGTTTCAATAACTGACAACAGGCATGAATAGATCGCAGTATAGTTGGGATCTTAATGCTTGGATACTGAAAAAGGGCCTTGAACGGATACCAGCTGGGTATTGTGATAATGAACTTAAAAAAATTTAAGTGGCTGAGCTCGTCAGACGAGATTTGCGTGATGTTCCTCACGATTCATTATAGCATTTTGAAACACGCTTTAATTCTACGGATGGCCTTTTATTTAATTATTTCCTCTGTGTGAAGGTCCCAGGCCAGTTCCTTGCACAAGAGGACCGTACTGATTGTTGAGAAAACCCAATCACAGATGGTAACTTATGCCAATTTGTATCCAAACATACAGAATGCATCAACTCATAAGTTACAAAATGAAGGTTTTTGTATTCATGAAATTTTCCGTGAGTTTGACATGAATGGTTGCTTTTTCATTGCCATTCAGTTTTGCATGCGTGGAATTGCAAGTTGTCATTTTACAGGTTTCCAAGGTGAATGTGACCTGTGTAGTATCGCACCGCCTACCTGTTGGGGTCATACGTCCCAGATGATGAAGACTGTTCATTCAACCTCACCACATGTACTTCAGCGTCACTGTCATCATCGCTCTCAAGGTTATTTCCACCAAACTCTTTGTGTTTAGGAGCTCTACTCAAACGTTGATGAGTCAGGTCTGACGGAAAGGAACATTGGCAATGACAGAGACAAGTTTCTAGATCATGCGCAACACTATAGAGATGAGCAAGACAACGAAATTCAGAGTTGCTCAGCTTTACAATTCAGGCGTTATGTTTTCCTCTATTGCCAACTATGCGTCACTTCTGTGGGTCAGTGTTTTCACACACCAGCCTATGCAATTTCATATTTTTGCACATCAGTGCCCAACAATGGTAGAATCCACCCACTGAAGAATACACGAAACTCAAAAAAAGCAAAGACAATTACTCAGACCCTCAAAACGGGCCTCTCCTCCAAGATCCAGAGGAGTGTTGTGACACATGACTATCCACTCCGCAATGCTTATTAAGTGGGAATTGCCTCTTTGGATGCTCGACTTTCACGCCACCAGCACCAGCCCGTGTTCAATAGTCCAGTTGTAGACCAAGTACTAGTAACTCACCAGACTGAGTTAACTTGGTCTGCTTACATGGTTCTACCTTGTAGACTCAAGGTGCACTCTGACATTGAAATCTGAATATTTGCCACACTTTTATATTGACCAGGTCTGCCAAATGCAACTGTCCTAAAGTAGATTTCATTTTTAATGCGCTTTTGCTTGTTACAATGTCCGTTAGAGAAGAGAGTCAGAATGACAAAAAGGTCATAGAATTAAACTGACTGGAGGCAATCTGTTTTTGGCAGACTAAATTCGTGGCAAATATTCAGACTTCAGTGATAGGTGACTCCAGCACATAAGTTTACCTGGTCTACGAAGTTGGACCATGCAAGCAGACTATGATAACTCGATCTGGTGGCTTACTTGGTCTACGACACCTCCATATCTCTAGACATGGGGATTATTCCACTGATCCACACAGTTATGTAACTGTTGGTGTTAGTGACCACAGTATCTAGCTGGACGCAGTAGAGACACACAAGCTCCTGTAGGAGCTTCACCGCACCTAGCTGGACCCAGTGGAGACACTCAGGAGCTTCACCGTCTCCACCAAGGCCAACTAGAGGAGCTTCATATGCCGGAAGCTTTTTGGTGAATTATACCTCAGACTGATTAAAACATCAAAGTCACATTGTACTGTTGTAGATTTGGTTCCGGTGAATCACACGAGCCTCTGTTAGATACTCACTCACTAACGGGCAATTGCTTATTAGCTGAATGGTTACCACGCTCGCCGGTTTTATGGAGGTCGCTGGTTCGATTCCCGGGTCGGGTAATCTCGGCATTACTACAAATGGCGTAGTCAGCAAACGGATGATCTACCGATGAAGCACTGCCAACTACATTATAAAATAATCACTTAATTAGAGACGGGGTAGGTTGGTTGCAGATGTTTCGACCTCGTACGCCCGGTGGTTAAGAATGTTTGAATACACGGGAGGTAAGTGGAGACCTCTGTCCTGGTTCAAGAGGGGCCACTGAGTGCTGATGTTTATGGGCTCTTTCAGCTTGAGAGCATACCAATTCTGTTCTTTGGCTAGGATCCTGTATGACTGGAAACTAGACAGACCAACAGCTGTGGGGGAACACTTAATTGGCGACTGGGCATTCCATCTCTTTTGCGTCATCCAGAATCCTAGACAAAGAACAGAATTGGAATGTTTGAAAGCTAAAAGAGTCCATAAACATCAGTACTCAGCACCCCCTCTTGAACCGGGACAGAGGTTTCCACTTACCTCTCGTGTATTCATGCATTCTTAACCAGTGAAAGGCGGGAAATCCCTCATTCATTGATAAAGATCTGGCGGACCAGGTCGAAACGTCTGCAACCAACCTACCACGTCTCTAAGTAAGTGATCATCTTATACTGCAATGTCTCTAGAGACCAATAACCAACCTATTCTCCACTGTCAACTAGTATCCGCGGACCTTGGGACGGCATGCATGGAAGGTTCCAGGAGTCGAGGTCCTGTATGAGAGACTACCTTGTGTTCACCTGTGTTGGGTGGTAAAAGTACCAAGGGACGTTGATGACCTGTGTGCGAGACATCCTGGTGTTCCGTAGGAAAGGGGGGAATGTTGTAGATGTGCTTCCAGTGAATCATATGAGCCTCTGTTAGCTACTCGCTAACGAGCAATTGCCTAGTACCTGAATGGTTAGCATGCTCGCCAGTCTTATGGGGGTCGCTGGTTCGTTTTCCAGGTCAGGTAACCTCGGCTATTACTACAGTTATGTACCTTTTGCGAAGTCCACCTTAGGAGGTCGTCGATGTTTTTAAATCCCTCAAACTTGAACAAATACTCCCGTAATCAAACTTTTTCTTCGAGCTGTCCTGCTTTCAATTGCCCAAATCAGCAACTGGCCATGTTTACCAACGCGCTCCTATCATTACCGCACGTCAGGAGCGCATGCAGTGTTAATGGTGAGTTGCTGATAACAATGTGACTTTAATATTTTAATCAATGTGAGTCACAATTCGCCGAAAAGCTTCCGGAGTACGAAGGTCCTGTAGGAGCTTCACTATGTACTGCATGGCGCAGCTAGAGACGGTGCTGGTGGTCACTGCTGACATGATGTTAGTGTTATTTTATCATTGTTATTGCTAGAAACATAAGCGCTCGGATTTCCAGATCACTCATAACCATATATAAGAAACATAAAGGTTGGACACTAAAACTTTGCCAAGCCGAGGCTCCCAACTTCAACTGTCCAAAATCCAAATAAAATCTGCGTGCACCTCCCTCAGTCTGGTAATGCATAAACCTTCGAAGCCTTATCTTTCCTAGATCCCATTAACTGTCTCCGTGAGTGGTGAATCGGCGATGGAATTTCCAAAACAATCTCAAAACTCGGAATTCAAGGAACTAAATTATTAAACATGGCGGATATCAGTTGTGCTTCAACTTGTACGCCTGTCGTAGGTGAAACTTTGAGTTTGAGCAAGCAACCTATATTTCAAATTCAATAATTCTAATCCAAAACTCAACTAATTGAGAATGTTAAAGTTAGTATTTTAATGATTATTTGTAACTTTATTCCACTGACGGATCATTTTAGCCCTTAACTTAGAATTTTATTACATAAACTGGCGTATCTTGTTTCTCATCTTGACATCACGCACTTTTTTGATTGAAGCACAACACACACT
>NMRA01000310.1:393756-412028 GCA_002633005.1 Phoronis australis | reverse complement strand
GAGCGCATGCAGTGTTAATGGTCAGTTGCTGATAACAATGTGACTTTAATATTTTAATCAATGTGAGTCACAATTCGCCGAAAAGCTTCCGGAGTACGAAGGTCCTGTAGGAGCTTCACTATGTACTGCATGGCGCAGCTAGAGACGGTGCTGGTGGTCACTGCTGACATGATGTTAGTGTTATTTTATCATAATGTTATTCATTGTTATTGCTAGAAACATAGGCGCTCGGATTTCCAGATCACTCATAACCATACATAAGAAACATAAAGGTTGGACACTAAAACTTTGCCAAGCCGAGGCTCCCAACTTCAACTGTCCAAAATCCAAATAAAATCTGCGTGCACCTCCCTCAGTCTGGTATTGCATAAACCTTCGAAGCCTTATCTTTCCTAGATCCCATTAACTGTCTCCGTGAGTGGTGAATCGGCGATGGAATTTCCAAAACAATCTCAAAACTCGGAATTCAAGGAACTAAATTATTAAACATGGTGGATATCAGTTGTGCTTCAACTCGTACGCCTGTCGTAGGTGAAACTTCGAGTTTGAGCAAGCAGCCTATATTTCAAATTCAATAATTCTAATCCAAAACTCAACTAATTGAGAATGTTAAAGTTAGTATTTTAATGATTATTTGTAACTTTATTCCACTGACGGCGTATCTTGTTTCTCATCTTGACATCACGCACTTTTTTGATTGAAGCACTACACACACTCGGCCAGGAAACGCAGTCCGTGCAAGTATTACAATGCGCGTGGCCGACGAGTTAACTCAATTGGTTTTGGCCAAAAGTAAAACCTTCATAACAAATCACAGTACACAAAAAAACTTCCCATATCAATACAGTATCAGGATAATTTATATTTGACACAAATATCTGAGTATAGTTACATTTATTTGGCAATGATATTTTTTCAAGTGCTCTAGCTCTGCTTCTCATGACCAAGTAGTCGAGGGATTGACGGCGCGCGAAGACTTTCGGATTTAGCTCAGGAGCGTCCGTCAAAAACCCGGATGTGCGAAGACCGTCTGCCATGACATCACGGAATAAGAAGTTCCTTGAATTTGTGATTTTGGCATTCTTTTGGCATTTTTGTCGTCAAATCACCACTCGAAGGCAATTTGAAGAGATCAAATGAAAGAAGGCATTCTAAGAGTTGTTCGATGCTAGTTTCGTGGAGTTCCATGCACATTTGAGTAGAAAATTTTGAGGAAACAGATTTCGAGTGTCCAACCTTTATGTTTTCTTACATGTAGTAGTGAGTGACGTCATTTGTGATCGAGGTCGACGAGGAACAGGTAAACCCAAGCGCCTGTGGCTAGAAAGGCCAGTTGGCTGGCTAATTACCATGGTGCTTTGTGTTTGTCTCACCATGTCTAGTTTGCTTGTGCTCTCTTTTCTCTTGAAGTTGCTTCTTCTTTTGTTTGGCACTGAAAGGTTTCTTTCTGTGCATTATCTAAGCTGCTAACAATGCCTAAGAGACTTTCCGAAAGACGAACGCATTTGGCTGTGTAAGCGCTTTGTAGTTTTCGCAACAGAAAACCTCCAAAACAGGAAGATAGCCTATAAATAGGTTTACATTGCTTGCTACTTTACGAGAATGAATAACAATAATAACAAGTTTTGGGGTCTATAATAGTTTTAGTGACATCATGTTGGTTTGAAAGTATCAAAATTATAACGCATTTTTATTAATGCGACATCAAAAAGTAGGTTATGAGATTATCACCTGTGTTCAACAACGGTAGATGTCGCGTCTGTATTGCGCAACTTCGAAGCGGTGCGGATTAAATTTGCTGAAGGTTATGCATTTTCTGTGAAGATGGATCATATCAAGCGATTAATTCCGAAGTTGCCGACAGATATATTTGCCTGCGGCTTCTTTTCAGTGATGGTTCCCGTGATATTTCTCTTTGAAGTCTTCATGGTTCTGCCCACTGTATATCATTCCGAGAAGACGACTGGTTACTATTTTCATTTCGCTGTAGCGTTGTTCTTCCTCAGTAACATTTTAGGAAGTTTCTTTAAAACCTTAACTGCTAACAATTCAGTTATGGGCTTAGTACTTCCTAGCACATTGAAGCCAGGTAACCATTGTTTAAGTTGATTGCATTGGAAATGAAAATGTGTAGGCCTAAACTTAAATCAAAAGTAAAACATGATTCTCTGTGACACTGTGTCGCTCTTGGTCATCAGGGCTTTCACCTTTAATCAGATGCTCATATGACATTATAATAATGAGAGTGCCTGTGGTCAGAGCCCCTGCACTCAACTGGCCCGAACCAGAGGCGATGCAGACCCTATAGGCGCTCTGTACGCCGGAAGCTTTTCGGCGAATTATGCCTCGCACCGACTAAACCATCAAAGTCACGTTGTTATAAATACCTTTTGCGCATAAAGGAACACCTTAGGAGGTTGTCGATGTGTTTAATTGCTTCCAACTCGAACAAATACTCCTGTTATGAAACTTTTTCTTCGAGCAGTCCCTATTTCAGTTCCCAAAATCGTGAAATCAACATTTTCATTTTTTTAACTAGGCCGAAGGTCAGAAGTTGCGGACCTACTTTGAAAGCTGAAGTTCCCGCCCTTCGCGTACGTGCTGCCGGGAACCAGCCGTGCATTTGCCGTGTTGTTAAACATTAAAATGTCAAATATGTGCACAAAGACTACTAAATGTCATATCAACAGCATTTATTTTTATCAAATTAAAACAATAATTCATTGAAATACAATCAGTTTCAAGTAACGCCAATTAAAGACAAGTATAAGTGGGCATTTTGGAAACGAACATTTGACTGACAAGACCGCAATGGCTCACCTCTTTGGCCTATTTAAAGATTGAGGTCATGAAGTCACATCACCTAGCGAGCGCGGTAAAAATTGGAGCGTGCGCACTATAAAAATGGCGAGTTCACGATTTTGGGAACTGAAATAGGGACTGCTCGAAGAAAAAGTTTGATAATGGGAGTATTTGTTCGAGTTGGAAGGAATTAAACACATCGACAACCTCCTCAGGTGTTCCTCTATGCGTAACAACGTGACTTTGATGGTTTAGTTGGTACGAGGCATAATTCGCCGAAAAGCTTCCGACGTACAGAGCGCCTATAGCCTCTGTATCGCCTCTGGTTCGGGCCAACAGAGGCGATGGTCATTGCCTACCCAAGATGTTGCTGAGAAATATCTGCTTGATGTTGCTTTACTCTCCGCTGCTTTGATCTCAAATGTTGCTAAGCATGCGTTCCTATTAATTCTTACACCGCTAATTTGAGAGTAGCCAAGGATTTGAAACCAGCAACTATTGTCTAAGATGTGGTTTGTTTACCCTTGAGTTATTGACCTTGAGTTATCATTTCTCATGCGTGCATGACCTTTTACTCGTGACCTTGACCTTTACATCATGCCGGTTCTTGTACCTTTGAGAATGAGGAGTACACCTCGAAACATGTCTGGAATATGAAGTTGTATACTACTTGGCTATTTATTAATTATTTGAGTGTACTTCTGCTAAACACATCTACCATTTATCGTTCATTGTCCTGTCATCTCACTGCCTCCGTGTATCAACTGTAAGAGTGACATATCCAAATAGTTTGTTAGGGACAGAGATAGTTGTGATGCTACTGTTGTAGAAGAAGTAAGTCACCAGACTATGTTAACTTGGCCTGCTTACATGGTCCAACCTCGTAGACCATGTGAACTGCTGCGCCTGAGTTCAATTGCTCTCTGACATTTGAAATCTAAATGTTTGCCGTAGAGTTAAAACAAACAATCTCATTAGACATATCTGGCAGACGGGGTTATTGAAAAACTATGGCAAACATTTACATTTTTACGGTACTAGACTTCATCTCGGGCGCGTGAGCATTGCAAGTTAACTCAGTCTGGTCTACGACGCAACTAAGATCTGGAATTAAGTGCCCTTGAGCTAACTTTTGACATTGCTTGTTTCAGGTTGGAGATTCTGTAGTGTGTGTGAGTGCAACGCTCCGCCTCGTTCTTTCCACTGCTCGTCATGTGACGTGTGCATACTCAAGCGTGATCACCACTGCTTCTTTACTGGGAACTGCATTGGCTTCGGCAACCAGCGCTACTTCGTCACCCTCTTGCTATGGTTGTCCATAGCTGGAATCTACGCGAATCTCTTTAATTTTGACTTCAGTTGGGAAGTCCTCGGTGGCCTCGACTGGAAGACAGTGGTGACTATGTTACTACCTCTCATTAGTTGGATTTTGGGATTCTCGGTCACTTATACATTCACAGTTGCCTTCATATCAGCGTTAGTTTTGATTGGATTTCTGTTGTCACTAGCCTACCTGGTGTATCAGCTAAATCTGATAGTCAAGAATCAGACGTTGTACGAACAAGCTCGGCATATCACGGAGTATAACATAGGTTGGAAAGCAAACGTCAAGTCGGTGTTTGGTCAGAATTGGTACATCGCGTGGCTGAGTCCTTTTATACCNACTGGAAGACAGTGGTGACTATGTTACTACCTCTCCTTAGTTGGATTTTGGGATTCTCGGTCACTTATACATTCACAGTTGCCTTCATATCAGCGTTAGTGTTGATTGGATTTCTGTTGTCACTAGCCTACCTGGTGTATCAGCTAAATCTGATAGTCAAGAATCAGACGTTGTACGAACAAGCTCGGCATGTCACGGAGTATAACATAGGTTGGAAAGCGAATATCAAGTCGGTGTTCGGTCAGAATTGGTACATCGCGTGGTTGAGTCCTTTTATACCCTCACCGCTGATTGAGAAAGGCACAGAGTTTGTTAAGAGGACTGTGTTTGAAAATGTGAAGGACATGTAGACATTTGGACATGTGGTTAGTGTTGGAGATGAAGGACAAGTAGACATGTGAAGGACATGTAGACATGTGAAGGACATATAGACATGTGAAGGATATGTCAGTAGACATGTGAAGGACATTTAGGCATGTGAAGGACATGAAGACATGTGAAGGACATGTCGACATGTGGACATGTAGACATGTGAAGGACATGTCGACATGTGAAGGACATGTAGACATGTGAAGGACATGTAGACATGTGAAGGACATGTAGACATGTGATTAGTGTTGGAGGTTGGAGAAAGTTAGTGAAAACCAAATGCATCCATTTTTACGTAAAAATCCTTTATAGTTTGGAATTGGACAACATTCCACTATAAAATTGGTCTCAACTTGTTCCTTTCTGAGGTCAGAAATCCTGGACTTTGGAAAAAACGACAATTTGTAATGGATAGTTCTGACATGTCAATCAAAGTAATAATTTTAGCACGGGAACATGTATATACGATAAACCTTCCTCTTCGTCTCATAACCATCGGTCACGTGAAGATGGTTGTACTTGAGGCATTCGCAATGCAAATGAGTGAGAAAGATGACCGTCACTAATGAAAACATGATGTAGACTTCACGATGAGCTGAAATACATCTGATAAACAAGCATAAATTTGTCTTCATAATGTAGCATGCCTTCACTAGTGACTTCCTTGTTGATTTTCTGTATAAAACAGTATAATATCCAATGTTAATTAGCCATGAAACAGTTGGAATATGTGGGTTACGGCGCTTGTGACATGCAAATGTGGACGGACGTCTGTGAAAGAAGCTTGATACACCAATAGGCTGGCGTAATCTGTAAATGGGTTCATAGATAATGCAAATGGCAGTCCGTTAACTTTGCTTCTCCAGCATCCATTTTGACAGTTAATGCAACTATGTATGGTGTGGTGCACCTGTACAGGCCGCTTTTGAAAAACTCCATTGATCAAGACTTGACTTTTCAAGTTGGCATTTGCAGGACACCATTTTATCCACCAAAAAGAGAGTTTGGCTGTCAAGGCAACTTCTACGTATAGAGCATCGTTTGCTATTTATAAAGGATTAGAATGTGATGTTTCACGAACTCGTTGCTGCCCACCTGCCTGGTATTTGGACTCACCTTCCTTTTCCGGTAGTAATGTTACCTGTTCTGGATAAATCCTCAGTGAGTCTGCAGTCTGTGTTTTGTGAGCCGTGATCAAATTTAGTAGTTATTTTTTACACATTTCTATGTTCTTTAACTTAAAGATGTTACACTGTGAAAACTTAGGCAATAGTCCCTTTTGATGGTCCCCGATTTTGAGAACTAATTTCATTCGCTGAAAAATGAGTGTTATTCAATCTTGCCTGGTTCTCAAAATTAGGGACAAGCCAAAGTGATTATTACCAAAGGTTAGGGTATTTGACCCTTGATAAATCCCAAAAATGTATTTAAATGCAATTTATGAAGTGGAAAAATGCAGGAATGAGATGTTTGGTGCGTCTAAGTTCAGATTTTCTTTCAATTCCCAGTGGCAAAGCATACAACAGCTTATACTGTTAATGTAGATGTTTGAGAAAAATCGTGATATTTTGGGTATTATTGTGATATTGACGTTCTTAATAAACAGCCTTATAGTGACTGTATGTTATTTTTAAGCTCTTGAATAGAAATATTGCTAGTTAAGAATGGCAGTGATCATGTACATTGCAAATATTAGACAACTTGAACGTGAAGCTGTTCAAAACACAAGTTTGGTAACACTTGTGTTCAGTTGGTGTTCCCAGCTTCTCATATCTAAAGTATACTCTTTAGACTAAATTAAAGCTTCAGTCTGTACCCATTGCAAAAAGTTCCCAGTTTGAGCCCTGGTACGGACAGCACTTTTTTGGATTTGCAATTACGAGGTCACGTAATGCGACTAATGTATGTACTGCTCTTCAGACTCTGAGGTGTCTACAGGCTTCATAGACAGCTTGTGAAAAAGTAGGAACATTTTGACAAAAAAATATGTATACATTACATTTAGTGTATGAATCACTCAGCCAAATAGTCAGTACTACACTAGTTTCCGGCCATGGTAACTGGAGAAAGTTGAAAATGGAAATGCGAGACACGATTCATGATCCAAGTTGTCAATGTTTCTGTTTATCGACATAAAACCATCATCAGGAAGTAATGGCACTCAAGTTGATATCTTGGATCATGAATCGCGTCTCAGTTTTCATCCTCAACTTTTTCCTGAGCCAAATAGTACTAATATGTTCCAAGAGTGGTGTTGATGCTAAAGGTTTGGCCAGGGAGCATTTCTTGTTGGCTTCATTTATCGTTTTATGTCCATTGTCTATCAGTCCTGATCATTTTCCTATATTTTTTTAGCAAAATGTTGATTTTATAAATATGACATGCAATGATGAAATTTTGACATTTTTGACCAAGAATTGATAAAAATCCAATGAAACAAAAATGTACCTTTAAAATGATATCTGTTATTATGTTTATATAATAATTTCCAGTTATAGAACGCAGTTACAGAGTCAGTGATGAAAAAAATAGGAAAAAATCAGGAAAGTAGGAACTTTTTATTTCATACAATTTTCTGAAAAGTAGAAATCTACAGCACGAAAAGTGGGACACTTAAAAAGTAGGAATCTTACGAACCCGTTACCCACCAGAATGTATAACGTTTTTGGCTGAACTGACAACTCAAAATAAGGTATTGTTCAACTTTACATCAAATGTATTTCTGAACAAGAATCAACACACGTTTTACTAAGAAGCTGTTTATCAATCTCATAATGCAGCACTAGGTTCAAATGGTTCAAAATTTGGATTAAAAATTGATAAAATTCCAATGCACCTTTAAAATGATACCTTATATCGTCTATATAATAATATCCAGTTACAGAACACAATTACAGAGTCACTGTCAAATGAAGAAAGAAGGAAAATCAAGACAATGGGGGTGTTTTTATTAATACAATTTTCTGAAAAGTAGGAATTTACAGACTGAAATAGTAGAAAAAGTGGGAAATATTTTGAAACGTAGGAAAAGTGGGTGTAGGAACCCAGTATCCATGAGATGAGGTAAAGTCTGGGTGGACTAACAACTCAAATTAAGATAATATTCAACTTTACAACAAATATATATTTGAACAAGAATCAACAGACACTTTTTACTAAGAAGCTGTATATAACATCCTATAAATGCACAAATACAGGACTAGGCGCTTCAGTCGTAAATTTTAAGGATAAACACATATTAATAAACTCTGAAATTAATAATTATAATGTTAAATTTTAATAGTAAATAACAATTCATACTGGCTCACAACCTTCCACGAAATATGCAAGAGACCTGTTTCTTTAAAATAGCCTAATTAGGTGAAACACCAGACCTATATTACATACTAGTTACCCAACAATTCTACGACCGCCGACTATTGCTGAATTGGGTCAAACCAGAGTGAATCGGTCGTTTGGGTTATGATTCAGGAAAACTTACTTAAAGATTTAAGACTGAAATTTGACCTTACACTCCAAGTCACTATTCCTGAAAAATAACTTAAACTGAGTTTAGCACTGAAAAGATAAAATATCTGATAATAATTACTAAGAAGATTGGTACAAACCATTCGGTAGTAATGAGGTAATAATTACACTTTTGTCTACTCAATCTTTATTTGGCCACTTTTCATGGAACTGACCCCAGAGTGAATCAGTCTTCTGTTGCACCAAATCCGGGTCATGAGAAATAAAGGGAGATCTCAATCATTATACCGAGATTCCCACAATCCTGCAAATGAGAACTTGATTTGGCAAATTTGAAATAACGAACTCCTCTGACACCCTTGAATTACACATCTAACTAAAAGAGAGAAATTGACACACAGCCCAAGAGAACAAAGCTGCAGGGAGGGGTAGAGTGGTTGACAATTCCACAGACTTCTGATCTTCGAAATTGACAAGTTTGGCAAGCAGGCAGCTTATTGATTACTGCAATTGCATGACTAGTTTAGTCAGTGGTAACAGTGACTTCTATTGCATTATACAAAGTGTTCGTTAACATAATACTATACACAAACTACATGGCAATTGCAAGCCGTTACACCAAACTGCATATTAGGGAATATTAGCTTCCCTGAACAATAGGTGGAGCCAGTGTAGCATGGGGCAGGTATGTGATTTACGCGTTCATTAACAGTTAGTGTATTTTACTTGCATTGTAAAAAGGTAACGTATCACAGGGAGCCCCGAGTAACAACTTGGCAGTTTCATAATACAGCCCTGACACTTGATTGCTCATAAATAAATTCTACCCGTCTTAACCGAGCAATGGCAAGTCTTTGCACGCAATGCTACGTATTCTAAAAAAATACGAAAAGCACTTTGATTCTGTCAAAGGCTAACAAATACCATATTACTACAATTCTCCACTTATGTAGCACAAAAACATCAACCAAAATGGTTAGGTAACTGTTGAACCGGCACGGAAATATAGATTATCAGGTCATGTAATGTGGCCAAAAGGTTGCACGCAGACCAGACTTGAAATGTTTTTTTTCACTTTTCAATGGTTGACTACCTTGCTGCGGACAATGAAAACTTCACCATATTGTGTGCTAAACAAGCAAAGAATTACTGTAGACAAAGCCCGTAGCACACACTTAGATATGAAGGGACACCTTTGGTTCCCTACAGCTGCCAAAAACACCAATATACACCCCGATGGTCAGAAGGCCCTTTCATACTCTCTCAACACCGATACGAGCGGAGCGTCGATGTAAACTGCGAAGTTACTTGAATCATTCATACCACCTTCAGTAGTTAACGGCATCAAAGTAAATGACAGGTGACGCAGTCATTGATTAAGTGATCGCAAGGTAGCACTGATGCATCCCGTGAGAGCTCAGATTTTTTTAATGTGACATTTTGAGAACATTTACGTATGCTTATAATCAAAAAACTTATTTCTAATTCAACTGGCGATTATTTGAGCAAAATATAAGCAACTATTAGTGACAACACTGCCCTTTAAATGTTGATGACAGCAGTGGCCCCTGGAGATAACTTCGATGAGACCGCACTTGACCGTTCATACCGCGCCAGTGTCGACGCTCCGCTGTAAAATCCACCTATTTACTGCAAAGTTAACTGGCACTATTAACTTTGATCCACAGCTGAAGTTAACCATTCATACTGACCGCAACTCCCCAAAGCATCGATTTTAGTATGAAAGGGCCTAAAAAACTTACAATTTACTTGGGTGTATACATATATGCAATAATTGTCAATTTAGGATGCCACCAATGATATTGCTATGTGTACAACAAATGCAAACACATAGTAAACATAACGGGAAAATAATCAGTAACACGTAAGTACTAAATATAATTCCAATTGATAGTTACACCGTAAACATACGCCATGATTAAGAATCCACTTCATCATACGAAAATACTGTTATTGAAAGACTCACAACACATATTAATAACGCACAATTTTGTACATTTTGCAGAAAGTAAACATTTTATTCTTTCATCTATCACCACCAGATTTGCACCAGAAGCAACTCATTCCCTATAACTATTTCAGAGAGATAAGTGTTAGACATTTCACATTACATTTTAACATTTTATCACATGCACACACTGGACAAAAAGGAAACATCTTGACTACACACTTTGGCAACTAAAATCAGATGTTGTTCAACTCTCTTAACTAACAATCAGCCATAACAAAGTGAGTAACAGCAACAGATTTGGTTTGATAGTGAGATTTATTTCCTACCAACTTAGCGTAGGACTCCTTAATTGAACAGAGAAAATGGTAGCTTGCTGTCTTCTTCGCGACTGCTTTGACTGCCAAACTTTGGAAGAAGCGAGAACGTAGACTTCTCCGCCTTTTCACCGTCTACGCTCTCGCCGCTTTTGGTTGAAGAACTGCTAGAAAACCGTGCCCTCAAGTATGGTGGCCGCTTGGATTGACTTGGATCCGAGCTTACTTCGTACACAGGTTCGTTGGTCCATATTTTCTGGAATAACAGTCACCAAATGAACACCCAATCACTAAACTTCAAGATCACACTGCTAGGCCTGAGGTCTTGATGTGCAATAATTATAGGGTATTTACCACGTGGCCACAGCCTAATGCAATGAAATAATAGTCATGCAGGCCTTGAAGGTTTCTACCCCATAATAGTAAGGATTTTGAAATTAGACCATTCAAGAATCGCTAAGTAAAAAGTGTGTCGAAAAGTCGGCGATTTTGATAGGGGTGATCAACTTTCTAAAGTTAGGCTTTTCACATCAAGTATGGATGAGCTATCAACAATCACTTCAATCAGGAAATTCTTTACATGTGATTGTGGGCAGGCATGTTTTTAGTCAGAGACCACAGGTCTCAAAATGAGTTGGGGTACAGACCAGAAGCAATCATGCTTTTTTGACTTTATCACAAAGTGATTAACGCATTGTCAATTGATTGAGAGACAAATTACTAACTTCATTTGGTTCTCGCTTCCACTTCAAGATGGCTTCATCATCTCCATAGCAACCAGCACAACTAATGATGATAGGTTCATCCTTGTGACTATGAAACAAAACAAAGCAAAACAATTTACAGAACCAATTTTTAACATGAAGCAAACAAATTAAAATTTCAAGCCTGAATTGACATTATAATTTGGTCACAGATAAGAATGCCATTATTTTTGATTTTATAGATTGCAGTTGACGGATTTGGGTTAGTGTCGAAAAAAAACAAAAAAGGTACCAGTATCAGGAGACTAATGAGATGAACATGTTTAAAATATTCTCTTGTCTGTGTTTGCTAACATACCTCGTCAAAACAAGACATCTAATAGGCTTGTCACTAATTTTCACCTTAGCCTGTAGGTGGAGCTCATGTGTATAGAGGGCTTCACTGATGCTATTTGTGGAGACCATGCTGGTTACAGAACTCTCACGCTTCATCACCTAGGAGAAAAATTAAGCAAGTTATGAACAGTGGCTGCGTCACAAGAAAATTATTCCAATAAATATAAAAACACAAACAACATTATTATGATAATGAAGCCATTTTAGGCTCCTCTATTCATGCATCCACAGGGGGTAATTAAACAATTATCTTCTCAGCCAGGAGCATAAACCCTGTGCTCAGATGTGTTAAGTTACACAGTCCAATTGGGACAGTGGTATGACTAAGAGCAGGGTTCACAAAGAACTGTTTTCACTGGACATTCCATGTCAATTTCTACGGCCTATTGCGTGTGAGCGACACCAATGATTTACAATCCTCAGCAAAATTCTGAGCCACCATGCCAACAAGTTACCCCTTCAAGCCCAAAATGGCAAAATGAATGTAAAAGCTTCATCCATTGCTAGTGAAATACCCATTTCAATCTGTCTACCATTGACAATATAATCATAACAGCAAAAAATCAAACGGTCCTCAAGTTTCAAGAAACAGTGAGACTGTGTGCGCTTTCTGACCACCTAAAATTTACACTTTTAAATCAAGGATAAAAGAAATTTACACATTAGAAGCCCACTTTGGCTGGGAAAATATGATTACGAGTCAATTGACATGTAGTGTCAAATGCTGTGTGTCAACCTAGAGAACTTATGGGTTGGCTTTAGAACTCCGAAATTGGGCAGGAATTCCCCTTTGTCCTTGGGTTACAGTGAGGCTGCACTCACCACGTGGGCATAAAAATTTCAAACTTTGAGCAACCAAGTCACTAATAATAATAATATCATTTATTGTGCATCATAGGCTTTGCCTACTCATACATAAATACAGAAATTCAAACGTATATTCAGAGTCAGTATTGAGCAGTAAAACATGGTAAAACAGCGCCACCATGGACATAGTGCAATCATACAAAACTAGAATTGTTAACACATCTAACCTCGAAACTTAATATTTGATGAACATGTGCAAACTTGCATGACACTATCACATACCTGTATGGTCGGTTTCTGTTCATCACCATCCGAGTCATCGGCAGATGCTTGACGCGATGACGACACTGACAAAGCCCCAAGTCCTGCAGGTGGCGCTAGCTCATTAACAGGTGACAACTTGTGACCAGATCCTTCTGACGTGGACCTGTTCAGCAGAGATACATCCAGTGTTTTACCATTGATGCCATTTCCATCCCTTGGTTCCATCCCTCCATTGTACGCCACTATGTTGTCGCTGGGTTCCTTCACCGTAACCTTTGACCCCATCTCCATGGAGACTTCCAGCCCCGAGTGGCCAATTTTCAAATTATTGTTTTCAGCTGTTTGATGCCCATTCTCCCCACTCTTGTCATAGCCTTCCTCACCACATGGACACACATCACTGCCAGCTATCAACACTGGCAAATGAGCCTCTCCACTACCATTCTGTACACCATTCACACACACCGGCTCATCATAATTCTCTGTAGTGCAACTTTGATCATCCCTTCCCACGCTGCCATCACCACAAGCAGCTTTCTCGACTCTACCTTCCAACAACTGGTCACCATCTTTTCCCACATAATTGTTCATGTGTCCATTCTTTAAACTGGCTTCAACCAGGCAAGAGGTGGCAGTGTTCTCAACAGTACAGTGGGGGTTGTGAGAATCCTCTCCCTCTCCACAACCAATGTCGTCCCCACTGTGACTGGGTATTAGGTTCTCATCTACTGCAACATCACCACAGACACAAAGGTCGTTTAGTTCACTAGCTACACTACCCAGTGAGCTGTCTTGTATTGACAGTGGGTGTCCATTGTCAGTGCAGGTGTTGATGGAAGCCTTTACATCCACCCAATTCTGACTGCTACCACTGCCAGCCGAATCTTGTGACCCCTCCCTGACCCAAAGTGTCTCACTGGCTGTCTCTGTACTTAGCGAACACTCTCCACCCTCACTGACCAGTGTACCCACTGAACCCTCCTTGTCCTGAGTTGTCTCACTGGACATCTCTGCCCTCAGTGAACTCTGATTTTCATTCCCATTGACCAGTCCACCCACTGACCCTTCCCTGTCCTCATGTATCTCAACAGACTTCTCTGCACTGAGTGAACTCTGATCTTCACTCCCACCAGCTAGTGCACCCACTGACCCTTCCCTGCCCTGATGCGTCTCACCAGACAACTCTGTAGTCTGCGAACTCTGAAATCCATCCCCACTGACCAGTGTACCCAACGACTCTTCCTTTTCCAGAGGTGTCTCACTGGACGCCTCTGTACCCAATGAACCCTGTCCATCATTACTGACCAATGTGTCCACTGATGCCTTTCTATCACAAACAGTCTCACTGGACACCTCTGTACTCATTGACCCTTGACTATTGACTATAGTATCTACAGAGCCTTCCCTTTCCCGCAGTGGGTCTGTGGACGTCTCTGACGTAACACCATCTGGAAGACTAAGATACATCCGACTTCTGTCCACTAGTAATTGGTTACCATAGATACCAAACGCTCGCTGGAAGTACAACTCATTCACTCTTTCCTCAACCTCACAAATGTTCACCATTTCACCTTTGCTCGTCAAATAAGGTGAGCTGGAATGACTGAGGTCACTACCAGACCCGTCTTCATGTCTCTTGGTCCGCTCCAGCAAGTCATAGATAATGAGATTTCCCTCACCAGTGCCAATCCAGATAGAGTTCTGGTAAGGAAGTATGGAGGTGATACGGGCTTGGTTGAAGTAACAGCTATCCTCCTATCAGGGGAAGTAATCACATTCTTAGTTTTATGTGGTAAGCTGTCAGGGGAAGTAATCACTTTTAGTTTTACACGGTTAGCTGTCATCATATTTCTTGATAACTTCACACGCAAAAGTGGAACATTTTGAAAAGCAGTGCCCAACAGTGTTTCGAAGAGCAGCGCGTAAAGTATATTAAAACCCGAAAGTTTCGTGCGTACCTAGTGATCAGCCATTTCTGAGATATAACAATCTGATATTCAAAAAGCTAAACTTACATAATTGGGCTTACAGGTAGCCAATCCAGAATGCTGTTGGGAATTTTAAAAATATTTTCTATTGCGTGAGGGAATATAACATACAGGACTACCGTGATTTTTATGAAAAACAAACAAAAGTTGCATTAAGAAATTACTATTTAGAAAACAGAAACACCTTTTTTGAAATCTCATCTAGAACAACAAAAGAAAGACATGTCATTGAGTTCTGCTGTTTTACTACCAATGTTCCTATCTTTTTGCTAAATCTTACAAAAAACATGGTCACGTGACCCAATTAATGGTAAAAAGTCAAAGATCGAATTCTACAGTCTTCTACTTTCAGAAAATAGCGCGTGCTTTTACTGAATTACAATCTACAGTTGTGCAGATATAGCGCATAATTTTACTGTTGTGCAGATATTTGACTGCAGTACAGACTTGGCAGCAAGATCCTACATAGTCACGTTTCCACGGAGACACCGGTGTAGATAAGGATTCCGAACTAAAAAAGCTCACCTTACGTAGAAGAGGGAACCTGTTATCCCTGACGTCAAAGAGCACTTTACAGGTGAGATGTTTGTGGTCCCACAGCTCGATTACTGACGAGCCTTTGACAGCGATCCAGACGCCAGCATCACCGTATACCATGGAGAGAATGTGGTCGAATGGATTTACAGATATTGTAAAGTTGTCCATGGGATCAAGGGTTCTAACCATGAAAAACATAATGGCATAAAAATAATGCAAGTTGTTTAGGCATTCAAACGTCAAAAATAACAAAAACCTTATACACGATTTACTTTTCCCATTATAATAAACTAGAGAATCAAAGGTTGTCCAAGTTCTAGTGGTGCAGTGTCAGTTATAGTTGAAGCACAAGTGAAGCTTGGATTTGTCATCTTTTTCATTTTTAAAGACTGAGGTGCTTTTAAACCATAAATTTTAATATTCAAGCGCAACACACTTTATAGACAAAGCGAGACCATAACATGTTTACATGCAAAATTCTCTGAGAGGGTATCAGCAATTTAAACGTCGGCCTTCAAATAATACGATTTGTTCAAAAAAGGCCATATCCCCCAGCACTGCAGTTTGTGTAATCATTAAGAAGTGAAAATCCATTGGTCCGTAGCTTGGCAGTAAGTACTTTTAATGACACGTGACTATTAGTCGTCAAGGGATGCATTCACTTTCAAAAGGCTACTTACCACTTTCCATCGTATACATAACTTTAGCTTTTATAATGACCACTTAGTACCATTACATAATCAGACTCGGACAGTTCCGAAGTTAAATTAACGGCGATATGTGAACTACGAACGAACTACAGCTTGAGACAAGGCTCTACAAGTTAGCTTGTCCTGTCTGCAAATTTTGTGCACAGTGGAAACAAATTGTCATTTTTCCAAGTTAAGAATCCACTTCTCATCTGACTTGGGAAGAAGTTGAAATCAGTTCTAAAGCGGTGACGGTCTCATTCAAAAACTAGTTTCTTTGACCGAACGTGACTTAAAACCACTTTAATGTTCAAATGCAAGTATCAAACATATTAATGCGCGTCCTTACGAGGGACACAGTGTCACACACCTGGCATGTAGTATATAAACCAAATTGCCACACGCACACCACAGCTGGTTATCGACGACCAACATGGCCGTGAGAGGGCAGTAGCCCACCGGGATGTAAAACACGTCACTACCCGGTTCCTGCTCGCAAACGTCTTCCAAGATGGCCACCGTGCCGTCAGCGAGCGCGGCAAACACTTTGTTCTGATCGTCATAGCGATGGCAAGATATGGCGAGCACGGCATCATTCAGGTAGATCTGCCACAGTTTGGCCCTGGAACATGTATAAGGTAATGGGTAATTTGTATTTCATCTGTGGGCACTTGCCANATGGAAAGTCTTGGAATAGAAACTGGAAAAAGGCAGGGCTTAAAAACAACTGAAGACAGACAAGATAATTTGTATCCGACACAACCGGTGACATGGAAAAGTTGGCAAAAGTAAGACTTGTTTAGAAATGAGGACGCAAGGACTGAAAGTTGCGGGTCATGGGGGCTTTCTGACTACACCGTTCTATTTCTGTTATGTAAATTTCATGAGACCACACAAAAAAAACTTGTAATACAAAAAGTAGAATGTTTCACAACTAAACTTGAGACTAGCAAAACAGCCAACAATGAAGTGATTGGTTGGTGAGGCTGGAATGTAGAATTATGGGAAAAAATCACAGTTTACATTCCATCATAGAATCTCTTGTTTCGTGAATGTCTAGCGTAACAGTACGGCCCAGAACAAATCCAAACACTATCTAGTGAATGTGAATGACCAATAAAAGGACCTCAGAGTTGTTACAAAAATGTACCACAAAATGTTCTGAGCCCAGAGGCAATTCTATGACACGCATGGAAACTATGCAGATTTTGTTTCCACTTTGCAAATACCAGTTCTCGCCTTGGTGACACTTTGTACCAAGGAAACATGGCTTACACTTTGAAATGAAACAGATAATCACCAGGGATCTGTTTCATGAAAAGTGACTTAAGACTTAGGGTGGACATTTGGTTTTATGGCTACCAATTCACACTACGGTGGATTGAAGATTTAGGCAAGTAATTAATATGAGACATCATAGTCAAGAAATAATTTAGAGAAAATAGTAACAAGCAATCATGACATACATTTACTCAATGAATTTGCATTCTTGCGCGAGTGAGATTAAATTCTTTTCTGGATGTAGTTTGGTGGAGCGTAACACCAAATTTCTGACAGTCTCAAGTCACTTATCACAAAACAATACTCCTACACTGCTGTGTACTTTAGGAACAATTCTGCAGATCGCAGGCATCAATTCTATTGAAGGTTGTATACCCAGTAATAGCTGAGACAGCCATGGGCATGCAAATCACATCAAACACAATGTGAAAGAAATAATTTTGCGAAATATAAATTCAACCATAGACTTAGAAAAGGGAAAAGGCGCTTTTTCATTGGTGTAAACCACTTTGATGGTCAAATACCTACGGCTGTGCATAGAACCGTTGTCAAAATGATCCCTTGGAGACAATGTTAAAAACCACAACACATTCCAGTCTCAGAATACATACCGTAATCGTTCGGGTTAATGCCCATGCTCAGTTAACCGCCCACCCCTACTTTAGGTGGATTTTCGATTTAACCGCCCACTGCTCGGTTAACCGCCCCCCTGCTATTTTTGAAGATTTCCAATTAAGCGCCCACCTCTCGGTTAAGCGCCCATCCCCTACTTTTGACGATTGGTGATTACCGCCCTGTGCTAATAGGAAACGCGAATCCCCGACCTTTTAGATTAAGATCGATGATAACATTGAGTGCAACGACGGCCTCAGAGACCGCGGTTTAGCAATGTGAATTATGATACCAGTAACAAATTATTGTAACGGGTCATCGATTAACTTCAAAATGTAATACTTGAACACTTTGTCACTTTCTTTTCTTCTCATGTTCGCAAACTTTAGGAACCGCGCTGGCGTCT
>NMRA01000310.1:315499-393324 GCA_002633005.1 Phoronis australis | reverse complement strand
CCCCCCCCCCCCCCGATTTCTTGAAATTTCACGTTTAAGCGCCCATGTCTGGTTAACCGCCCACCCCCGATTTTTTGGGTTCGCCAATTTAACCGCCCAGGGCGTTAACCCGAACGATTACGGTAAAACATTCCAGTCTTGTAACAAGAAAAAGGAGTTGGGTTGACCATGTTTGAACTCACTTGGTGAGCGTACTATAGGCAGACAGACTCCATCCAAGAGTGCCCAGTAGTACGATGTCTTGAGATAGGGCGTACATAGACACCACGCGACAGTCAAACTCTATACCCAGTTCACACACTGTTGTCTTGTTATTGCACGTCACCTTGCACAACTTGGCATTGTTCTGTTGACCTTGACACAACCACAACTCACCTGAAGAAGAATTTATAGCTTCTCACTTGGAATGCCGTCAGAAAGAGACAAAGTAGAAACAGGTAAAACGCTTTGAATTCCGGTACGTAGAAACAGATAATAAAAATACTTTTAAATATCTGGTAAAATTATATTTAAAACACTAGCTTTCGAGCCTTAATGGGTGCGGCTCTTCAGTACATTGTCCAATTTTATTTGGTCTTGACATATGTCATTTTAACATGATAGGCTGCAGGCAGACTTTTTTAAAAATTGTAAATTTTTGTGTGGACATGTATTACAGAAAAATCTAACAAATGAGGGCGCAATTTGGTAGACACTTTGAATTAATTTACTTTTTCCATTTAAGTTGCGTAGCATGAAATACATTGTGTGTCGTTTTTCAGTTCTATATCATAACTACCTCATGACAGTGCTTTAAGAAATTGTGGACATTCCATAGCAATATTAGGCACTAATTATTTTTCCCCATTATAGATGTCACCCCAGAAAAAAAATCTGAAATCATCCAAAAACATGTCCTTTGCATTGTCATAACAGAAGTGCTGACTGCATAAAAGATGTCACGTGATGCAATTTTATAATCAAATAATAGAAATCAGCATATAGCCCACTAAAGTAATACATCTTGACAGATTCGAAACAACTCGGAATGAACACAGTGTAGCACAGTAAGCATAATGGCCATTTTCCTATTTAGCGGCGACCCTTATGCCGTCAAATTGTCACTGCTGTGCAGTGGGATATTCGAATGATTCACACATTCAATAACATCCAACGTCTCAAAATGTCCGTTCATGAAAGAAATTTTGTTTCATCCCCGTCAGCTCAACCTGCCTTGCTCATCAGAACTAGAAATTGAGTAAAAAAAAATAATTGCAGACGTGCGCAGGCTGCTCGGGTAGGTCCATGGCACTGATCACCTGGAACCATTTTTGTGCTTTATTAATATACAGATAAAACCGAATTGAGGAGCTAGAGACATGATTTAAGGGTCTAGCAATGTGCCCAAGTGGGACTTGAACCCACAAGCTTGAGTAAAGAAGCAGACACTTATCCCACTAGGTGGCACTGCCTTCTCATAAGGCAAATATAATTTTGGGCTCTCCTAATGCCAAAGAGTTGTATTTAGAATCACATATCCTATTATCTTGTTATTTTCAATGTCTAGGCTATGAAATGTGTTCTTCCAGTCAATCATCGTTGGTTCATAATACATTCTGAAATGACAAGAATCAATCACCTTGTAGTAACCTTTTAAAGTCATTATGAAACATTACATGTAAACAAGGACACAGAAGAAGTAATTGCAAAGCTTGCTTTGTGACAGTACCTTGCTGATAGAGGGCAGCACATTCTATGACCAGTGAATTGTTGGGAACAAGTTCTAGTTCTTCCAACTGAAAGCAAATCACACGTTGACAAAGTGAGAGTGAAATGACCAAGGTTAACCACTAACACAAGAAAGCCAAAACAGGTGATGCGTCTTGAACAAAAATAAAATTATTATCATTTTGTTTCTGTTTTCATTTTTTTTCTAAATAACATAAAAGCCTATGCATTATAAGCCCCTCCAATCGGCCACTTCCAAGATGAGACATTCCAAAGTTTGCCAAATTTGGACATTTTTCTAAGTTCCAAGTACATAAGCTTAAAGCTATTTAAAAAAAGCTAAAACATATTTAGACATTAGCAACTTACAATGTGAAACCAGCAACAAATGTTCAACAAGCTCAAAATCTCACACGATTTGAAAGTGACAAAAAAGATGACACGGAAGTCTACGATGTTTAAGTAACAGTATAACCAAGATACTTGAGGTCTCACCATCTGTTCTCTCTCACTGTACGCTCGCCGCGCCAGTTCCTTTTTCCGCAGTGCCTCCTTGAGGCCATTTACGTAGTATGCCTGCTTCACGTGAATATCTTGGCGGTGAGGGAACGGTTCCAGCTCCTCAAACGCAGTCTGTTAAAATGACAAATACAAAAAAAATAACCATCAACTAGGAATAGAAAAAGATTTTAGAAAAATAGTACTAACATGGAGGACTGAAATTATTCTTACCTACAAAAAACTAATTTAAAGCAAGTCAAGACTGATCATTGAAATACATGCAAGTTCCTGACAGTACTCAGGGCTAATAAAGACCAATGACAAAAAAGGGGAAAATTTCCCACAAGTAAATAGACTTGTCAGTTAGATATATTTTTGTGTTGTAGAATTTAACTGAAATAAAATTAATGCTTTTGCAGGAATAAAGTCAAAATGATGACAAAAAGAGACGAAAAAAGAGGAAACTGGAAATCAAATCAGAGAGAAGTCAAAACTAAAAAAAAGAGGAAATCCTCTTAAAAGAAGGAAATTCCAAGTACTGGTCCAGGTTAACGCCAAAGTGTGTAAAATGAGGATATCAAAGGGTGGGCATTAGGCTGAGAATGGGCAAAACTAAAAAGAAGATTTTTTTTGAGAAGTTGAGGGTGCTCGTAAACAAGTCGAACTCTGGTGTAAGTATCAAATAAAACACAACAGAGGAATGACAATAGTATCCTACCTACATTTATCAAGGTGTCACTAAAACTCAGTACGCTATTCAAGGTGAGTTTCGTACATTTTGGGAGCAAACATTCACATGACACAAGCGTTCACAATAATAAAGGGGATCTCGACATAAGCCAAGGACAGGCGTTTCAAAGTGAAAATTGAAATGTCAGACGTGGGCAGTAGTACAGTATTTACAGAACTTGTGAGCTTGTGATGCGCATGTGCTGTCCCTGGGTTAACCCCAACATTTGCCTTAGTTACTACTCATCCAGAATTTTCAAAAATTTCTTAACGTAACAAACGCACATTCTCGCTCATACGTTCACCTTCAATTTATACATTCGTAACTTTTGGCCACGTCCTAGTGCAAACCCATCTATGGAGGATTTCAGCCACCGAACCCCCACAATATGCTTACCAATGATAAACAAAGCATGGCCTATATTCAGTGTAAAGTAGCTGACACCAATACAAAAAACTGGGCGTTCACTCAAATCTATCATTGCGGTGGACACCCACTCCTGATTTCTTTAACAACCTTTTAAAAAAATCTTTTGATAAGTCCAAGATAGGGCTAACACCTCACCCCCTGATTTTTGAGTTCCTTTATGTAAAAAGCATTGATGTTAGCCCAGGCAAGAACAGTAAAAATACCATTTAGCCTACATGCATCTCGAGATCCAGGCATTACCTTCATCAAACCTTCCACATCAAACGTAAGTCTGGCACACGTCTTCAGATGGCGCATGATGCTAATTGTATCGTTCTTCTGCAGGACACTACTCTCGTGAATCTTCAAGATGGCCAGCGCAAACCTGAACAATACTTTGGGTCCTTCTAGCAGGAAACAATCCCAGATTCTCACAAGGGTCTGAAAAGATGTAACAACATGTTGTTTATAAGTCTTGCATTGAAAACAATGTCCATTTTAGGCTTGGAGGTGGTAACCAGTCCCTACAGTGGCTTAGAATTTTGCAGATGGTTGTAAATCATGGGTGTTGTTTACGCACAATTAAAGGCCTTTTGGAAATTGACATGCAAGGTCAGTAAAAGCATGCACTTCTCTGTGAATTCTGCTTAGTCATACAAATGTCCCAGTTGGCCAGTGTAAATAAACTTAGCTTACCAAATGATTTATGGTCCTGGCTGAGAAGATAATTGTTTAATTACCCCTATGAATTCTAAATATCCCAGCCCCGAATATTGTACATTTCTGAAGATGAGTACTACTTAGTAAAACTCATGTTGTTCCAATACTGCAACTACTTAGTGATATGGGAAATAATACGGCGATCCTCACTTCATAATACAAAGTTCAAAGCCACCCCTCCCCCTGTTAATATGGCTTACCCACTGCCCAACAGTGCTGGTTTCAAAAATCATGGCTTATCCACCTAAAATCATGAGACGTTTTAGTGGTGCATACATCCCCGTTTTGTGAGTACAGCAATGTGTTTGGCGATGGTATAGTCATGATTAAGATTCTGGGCTCGACTTTGCTTACCAGGCTTGCAGTGAGCTGTGAGGACTATTATTGACTTCATAAGATAGTCATGGTGATTCCCTTGATATACAGGGGGGATAACCTATGTCATGAGAGCCGTGGAATATTCATGATATATTTTACTTTACTAGAATTTTTCTAATATTATCGATATTACTACTTTTAAATTAGTAGATTGTTGAGATGTTTATACTAACTTCTTTTGTCTTTCAGCTGAGTCAGTGGGTCATCCGGTGCATCCACACAATTGAAAGTACCGTAATCAGAATGGTTGCCTTGAGACAGCTGACCATTACCATATATGGCAAACATAGTAGAGAAGTTGTTATGATTGTTGCAGAAAGTTCCTACAGTTGTTTACTGTAAAGTTGTTTTCTGTAGAATCTCCGATCAAGAAGTTCAGTTCATGCAACCCACACATTTGTAACAAATGTATATAAACCTTTCACTTGTCTAGTAACTAAAGACAGTCCACACTTTACTACTGCCAGTTGAGTAATTGAGTGTTTTAAACTTAGTTACGAAATACTACCACGTCATTGACGGGCTGAGATACATCACACAACACAACGCTGCTGCCACGTTCATTGTGATCCCCAAGTTATACTACAAGTCCTAATAAGCTGTCACTACATAGGACTCGATGTTTAGGGCATCAGAAAAACGGTCAATTTTGGCCAAGTTTCGAACATCACATCACAGAAGTGGCAGAACGGATTCCAGTGAAACTTCCAGATATCAAGCTTCATGCACCGTTCTCCATAACGGTGTCAGGAATTGTCTTTAGAATGTTCCACTTTTGCAGATAATGAAAACGAAACGATAATTTAGAAAACTGCTAAGTGTTTATGACTCTTTATCTTGAACATTAATATCAATGAAAATAATTTTAAAATATTTGCAGGCAGTCCGGTACACGTTGTACCAGACATGTGAAGGCCGCGCATGAGGGCCCATTGCATTGATCACCTGGAACCATATTTGTCTTTAGAATGTTCCACTTTTGCAGATAACGAAAACGAAACGATAATTTAGAAAACTGCTAAGTGTTTATGACTCTTCATCTTGAACATTTATATCAATGAAAATAATTTTAAAATATTTGCAGGCGGTCCGGTACACGTTGTACCAGACATGTGAAGGCCGCGCACGTGGGCCCATTGCACTTATCACCTGGAACCATATTTATGCTATATATAGTTAAAACCGAGCTGATGAATTAAAAGCCTGGGTCTGGCACTGTGCCACAGTGGGACTTGAACCTACGATCTTGAGTGAAGGAAGCAGACACTTATCCCACTAGGCTGCCCTGCATCCTCTAAGTATGAATTTTTGTCACGCAATTGATCCTGTTGTTTTGCTATGACATGTACATTCGAAATTCTTTTTTGATAAAATTTTGCTATGATAAAAATCATGGTCACGCGAGCTTATTAAGAGAAAATTGGTGCTATGAAGCCAACAATCAAATTCTACATTAATTTTTGCTTAAAATTTAGAAAATGTATATTTTGTCAAATTAAATTCTGTAATTCTGTAAATATTTGGCTAAATGTAAGGACTTGTTGATACAGTCCTACACTAATCTTAACACAAATGCATACTGGGACTCATCAGAACTTTGAACTTTAATATTATTATTTACAAAAATAAAACTCAACTAAACGTTACACTAATAATAATTTTTTGGTTGAGTGTTTCTTGCCTAACACCTTCTGCACTTAATGACCCTAACTTGCAATTAATAAATAGAAGCTGCATATCAAGTCACACCATGTTTTGAATTCTGTTGCCATGGCAACCACTTAGGGTTTATTGACAAAATCAGAACCAGGCACTTTGATAGCAGTCATAAAATCTGTGAAAAAAGTCTTAAAGGTTCATAATTAGCACTGATGGCAATGTACAATGTCAAGTCTTTAGTTATTCATACGAAAACAATTACAATAATTCTTACATTCTTAACATTACTACTTCATAAAGGCTGGCTTAACCTCAATGTAAAATAAGAGAAACTTTTACTAAATGTTGTTTAATCATCTTTACACAGCACAAATCAAACTAAACGTGGCCTAAAATTCTCAATAGCTTTAGTCATGTTGAGAAAACTGATGAAATAAAATTTCCATTGTCTGGCACAGTGCGTCATAAGCACCATCATTTTTCATGTCTTAGTTGTTTTTTACGTCTTTGTCGGATAACCAGTTTTATTTTTTCACATTGCGAACAATAATTACAACCATTTGTTGAAAGACAGGCTTTGGGGCTTCAGCTAATTAAGGGTATGGCTTTGATGTACAGTCAAGTGGATAGATAGCTAGTGGTATGTTGTCACAGACCTCCACTGTGGGTGGTCCAACAATAGGCATGTCAGAAACTCATTGGAACAACTAAAATTCTATAATTTGGAACAGTCTCTAGAATTTAGGACACAAAAGCTCACGTGAATTGGATTTTCTTGATCCCGGAATTTGGATGAGAGTGATATTGGTGATTACCATGTTTCTCAAATTTCCGACGATGTGTTTTCCAAGCTACAGAGTGGATAACTGTGACGTCTTTCCGGTAATTCTTGAATTTGGGATAGTCAGTTTGTCTATTTCTATAATTTTGGACAAACTCCAACCTTGAGCAAAATGCCTTCAATTTAAGTGCCATTCTGCCTAGCAATGCTTTCGTGTAATTCAACACAACAAATGCCTCCTCAATGACCCTTAGATATTAGTAAACAGCAATGGGGCACAAAGTTCACTTTTTTAAACAAAGCTTCTTCTAGGCAGTATCATATATAAATACTGATTCACAGACATTTAATGAATGTTTATTTCTTATAATACTTAACATTTTCTTAACAAAGCACAAAAAATATTAAAAAAGCTTCAAGCAAACTTAAGAAAAATCTGTCACGCCTGCTAAATAAACTGGTGAAAGATTTTGTTTATTTCTTTAAAACTTGGTACATAGACCTCCAAGCTATTCATTCTTAAATGACACTTATGTAAGAGTCAGTGGCCCCCTGCAGCTACTTATTCCAAGAATAATAAATACATCCTGTAAATTTCTCAGCATATAATCCTGTTAGGCAAGGTGTTTATAAATCAGTTCTTGGAAAAATGATTAAACAATTAGGCTTACTATAGTTCTAAGCTTTATTTCATCATAACTTTAATGCAAACAATATTGACTCATTTCCAACCTGCATTTTAATGTACTTTCACCAGTGCAGTTCCATTCCCAACTCACTGCTGGTAGTTTTCAGAGGGAGCAAAATTTGTGGGTCTCATTACCAGTGATTCATTTTAAACACTGAACATTAGAAAGCCATAAATCACAGTTAGGCTGTATACTGGCTAAGCTGGACAGGGTAATAGGTTTCCAAGCCCAGAGAAGTGAATGTTAGCAACAACTTGATGACACGCCAGTCAACAGAACAAACAAATTCAATTTCAGACCTCAGTAAAATATGCGGATATTGACTTTGCGTGAGAATCTGGATCCACCTCATTGTAAAGTGCAGCGCTTCTGATCTTTCGTCCACCAGGCTTGGTAGTCATATGATGTAGAGGCATGGTACACAGAAGTTCATACACCGGTACTAATCCTTTTTTATATTTTGAGCTTGGAGAGGTTATTTACTCCAAATGATAGCTGAGAATTTTGCAGATGGTTGTAAAGCAAGGGTGTTGTTCACAGACACCACATAAACCCTATGAAATTGATATGCAAGGTCAGCGAAAGTAGTTCTTTTTAAACCCTGTACTTATAGCCATACACCAGCCCCTGTTGTAAACACAGCCTAACAAAGGGTTTATGGTTATGACTGAGAAGACAATTGTTTATTACCCCCTATGTCTTGTGAAAATCTAAGCCCAGAATGACACAATTTTTGACAAAAGTAACTCATAATGCCTACTAGAGTTATTCCCTTTAATCTGTAAAGGAATTTTCAAAAAATTCACCAGGTTTGAAAAACGCATGGAATGAATAATAACTTTTTTTCTAAACCCAGTTTAAACCTACCCTCCACAAGTGATATATGAGCTCATTTCAAAGTTGTGTTTTCTGCCAAAGTCGCCATATTTCCGTTCTTCTAGGTGTCAATGTGTCACATTTCCAAATAAGGAGAACGCGCATTGCATATTCCTGACAAAGCCATGAGATGACCAAGCAACAGTTCATGTATATAAATTCAAAATAGAAAAACTACATTAAACTGTCCGGAAATTCGCAGTTTTTATTGTGGAGCCTTACATGGCCTATACTGACCTCAAAAGAAGGTGCCTGAGCCTTCTGAGATGAGAAATTTATTTTTCTGGGAGAGGAAAATCTCCTAGACATCATGAATTTCACACCCTCCATGGGCAGCACCCCTAAGCAACACCCCTAAGCAACACTGTATCAAGTAGCCAAAACTAATTTTAGTCCTTATACACAGCTTGTTTTTTTGAAATTGGACTGGCCTAAAAAGTAGGGGTGTCAGGAATCCAAGAATGACTATTTTGCTCATTGTATACGATCATCCCGGTATTTGCGTAAAACTAATCCTGTTCTCCATATCTAGGCTGTAATCACAGTCTCAAATCCAGACCCTCAGTTCGAGACTACTGTAAATACTGAAAATTCATGACTATACAGTTACAAAATAAACTAATTTCCTAACTTGGTGTAGGGACGATTTTTACACTAAACCAAGGGTCTAGAGTATGTAATTTTAACATTTTAGTAAATTTCTTAATCGTTGGAAGGGAATTTTTGGGTCTGATGAGGTGAATTTCGTGTAATTTAACTACATAAAAAGGGGAATAGGCCAATAATCAGGCCTAAAATAGAGGCATTGGGGGCCCTGCTTTAGAAATATGGGGGGAGGGAGGATTAACATACCTGCATCAAATTTAATGCCATAGCAACACTTTGAAGAACATACTTTTTGAGCTGTTAAGGCAGTCCAACCCACTTTCAAGTCTCTGAACTTATATTGGCATATGATGGTATATGGCACATAAGCTAACAAAATTAGAAATATCTCAGACGAGTAGCATTTTGATTGTTTTCCATCATTAAGTGCTTCACAACCCTACTGCCAAAGCTGAAATTCTCTATTGTGACCTTTGACCCATAAAAACTTCAATTACATTTTTTGCTGCAGTGCAAGCCACAGCATAAATCTAGCCATCCCTCCTCTATAAACAATGGTTTGATCCATTATGACAACTGACCAATAAAGGGCCAGCAAGACCACCATTCATGCACAGTGTGTCAAACATAAACATTGGACAGACACATGTGAAAGTCATAAAGTCAAATTATCTGGGTTGTGGAAGCAAGTGCCAGAGTGAAGGACAGGTCTTTGACAAGCAGTCAGGTGAGCCTTACATAAATAGCAAAGCTAGTCAATATCAGTTACTAAATTTCGAGATAATCCTAGAAGTCCAAATTATCTGAATTTTAAATATTAATCTAAATTTTTAACATCCTAATGGATAACTTGTATAAGTCTTCTAAGTACTCGTAGTTTTATTCAAAAGCAATTTTAATTAACTTTGAAATTTTATTAGGGATACCGGAAATTAAGTACTAACCATGGCCGTGTTACATTACTTGACTGAATTGCTCACATATCTGTTTACCTCAGAAATGAAGAGCCTAACTACATATTTGTATTTTGACCATCAAGAACCAAACATTAACCATCACCTTAATTTGAAGGTGTTTGAACAAATTATATTTGACCCTTTTGAAGTAGTACAAAGGAATCACAAGGATTAAAATAATTAAGACCCTTAATGTGCACTAGCTTTTTCAGTTCTGCATATTTTAGACTCTAAAATGCTGGGTTTACCATTACCAATCGCTTAAAATCATCTTTGGAGCAGAATTACAAAGGCAAAGCTAGACACATGAGCTAATTGTCAATAAGTGTTTAAAAACACCAGTGATGTACCTCAGCCAAAATGAGAACCAGGCATTTTATAGCCAGTCATTACTCACAGATGGTAATTTTACAGTCAATAAATTGGCCACTATGGTACTCTCCCAGCAGCCATCACTGTCCTGCCTTAACCCACCTGTGTGGCTTCATTTGTGGTATCTCCAGTTCAGGGTGTTCCAATGAAACAGGAACCCCGGTGTAAAACAGATATCCCAAAGTCGAAAACAGACTCCTGCACCTTCAAAACAGCTAACCAGCCCAGAAAACAGGAACCCCCACCTTTAAAACAGGAATCTTGAGGATCGGACAGGAAACCAGGACAATTTTTGGTCCCCTGATTTCCTGTTAGTTTTAAAGGCCAGGGACCTGTTTTTCGGGCTGGTTACTGTTTTGAAAGTGAGGGAGTCTGTTTTTAACTCTGGACTATTTGGTTTACACCGCGGTTCCTGTTTCGACGGCACACCCTCCAGCTATAAACACTTGAAATCGACAGTAGTTTATAATCACAACTTCATGTATTTTTTTCCATCAACGAAATTGAAAAGGCCGCAAATTGCATTGCTCACAGCCCAAAGAAGTTGTATATCTCCTCATAGCTGAAAGTCTATAGCGTTTTTGCTAACACTTTTGCATAAATGATAAACGCTAGAAGTGTAAACAATAACAAGTGTCTCTATTGCTAGCGCTTTGAGTTACTCCAAAATAACTGAAGTTTTTGCTAACGTTTTTGTAGCTAGATGGCTTACTTCAAAGGAAATACATGCGTAGGGGTAAAAGGTCCTTGTTAATCATCGCATTAATCAATTTATGGCAGAGAGTGAGTGTGTTTTGACATTTATTTTCATTTAAAAGAGATTCTGGAGGTAAGGAAACAAATTAACTGCTGGCGAAAATGACCCTTTGCGGACAGCTGGCGTGCTTTGCTAAAATGCTAGAGTTTTTGCAGGCGGTTTAGCCAGTGAGACTGCTAGCATTATCGCCACTTATGTGAACCTAGCACGATTGAAGGAACTACGAACTAAATCTTTCATTTCATTGAATTTAATTTAACAAACATCTGTCTGAGTGTGAAACCATTCATGCGTGTCAACTTAGTTGTTAATAACGTCCAAGACCTTGTTGCTAACGTCCAAGACCTTGTTGCTTTGCCAGCAGAAAGAAGTTCACACTGTAGATGTTCGAAGGCATAGCACCTAAAATTGCTTCTCTGGATGGAAAAGCAAAACCAAAATATACGACCGTATTATAATGAACCAGGTTGATAACACTCACGCAGTTATTATGTTCTATTTCAAAAGTAACAAGGCAACTGCGACGTACAATTCAACTGGTTCCAATGAACTTCGGCTACAAATGCTTTAAAAATAGATCGCGGGAGGGTTTATAGTAGTACGTCCTGAGGTAAGCGTCAAAATATCTGAACCTGGTCAATGTCAGACAATACTGACCTCATTAAACTGATTTCAGTTTCGTGTTTAGCCCTCCTAGTTTTTATACATTGTAAAAGAATTTAGAAATTCACTAAAATCATAAAACTGCAATTATCAATGAGATCCACTGAATTCGCCTTAAATAATCCTTTAGCATTGAAAACGTCCTGAAGCTATGAAACAGCAGTGCATAATTTGGTCAATTTGTGATTTGTTTTTGCCAGTTTTTTTCAAAATAGTGTTGTTTCATTGCAAGGTGAAAGCTAAGAAAGTTTACACCAAATTATCAAGAATTTCTCGCTAAACACACGGGCACGTTCGTTTATTCAATTTTGAGGAAATAAGGGCATAAATCAGGTGTTGCACTTACTGTTTCGAGAAGTTCAGTCAATAAATTCATATTCTACAGATTTTGCAGCCTTAAAATGTCAGAAGAAATTTAACAAAACTTTTATGTTCAAATTATTGCCTTGAAATTGAATTTTGATTGAGGGCCTGCTAATTGCAACTTCAGAATTTGTCTATTCTATAAATAATGTGATACAGAAGACGAGTTTCATTCGTTACCTATGAGTCAGTGTTTTAATGTTATATGACGATCTTAGACAAATGCATATTAAACAATATACACGCTATAGATGAATAAATGGAAATCTAAGCAATAACACTTTGCCCTTGAGGAGGCAGTGCAGCCTAGTGAGATATGTGTCTGCTTAATTTATTCAAGGTGGTGGGTCCCACTGGGGCACACTGCTATACCCTTGAGTCAGATCTATATTAATAAAACAGGCTCCAGATGATCAGTGCAATGGGCCCAGCAAAGTGGCCTTCGTACGTCTGATGCAATGTGGACCAGACCACCAGCAATTCTTTTTTTTATAACAATTTGCTAAATTACTAAGTTCAAAATCCTTTATTCTTTCAAAGATGGAGCACATGGGCTAGGACTCGACAAGGAACCACAAAAACATTGACCAACTGACACTAATTAACAGTATCCTAGAAACATTAGACCAGCCAAGGTGCTTAGATTGATCAAACATCCCACCTCTAATTTCACTGTTTTGGTAACATGATCGTCGTGGCAACAAGGTCGTGTGAGGTCAAAGTGCAACAGTTATGCTAGCTATTGACAAGAACCAGAAAAAAATGTTTTGTAGCAGCTAACAAACAATATTCTCAGGCTCTGAAGTTTGAACTTAAATCTATCCCAGTATGAACTGTAACAAGCTAACCAAGTTAAAATTTTGATGGTGGTCCAATCAACATAAAAGCCATAGTTGACTCTCAAGCAGCAAGCCTGCTGTGTGGGCCAACTGCAAGTCATGATGGAGCACCTCCACATGGTGTGACTTTGTTTGTAGAAAATCATGTTTTTAAATAGGAACACAATACTGTCTGTTTTGCCAAATATGACGCATTTTCAGTTCAGAACCAACTTTAGTTGGTTACACTTTAAGATCTTGAAGACCCTTCTGCCTGGAATCTAGGCTGTGTATTTACTGGCCATATCTCCATATCTTAACCAGAAGCGTATTGTTTCCAAGATCTTTATTGTAGCAAACTAATAAGGTAGTTCGGAATCAAGTCCCGTCATATTTACCAAAATTTGCCTCAAGGAAGGAGTGCTGGCTAAATACATGAATGCCATTTATGTACCAGTAGACTCACCGACTTTTGTATAATACAGACAACCATGCACATACAATGGTGAATAATAATAATAATAGAAAGATCCTATTTCATGAATAAAATATACCATTAGCCAAAGTTAACATGCCATGATCCAATCATAGTGTACGATAAAATCTCACTAATTTTGCCACATTGACCGTTCTCATTTTAAAAACACTTCATTTGGTTCTGAATGCCCACAACTTCTCAATTCGCCAGGAGGAAGCTAGTAGACATTCATTAAAAATGATTAAGCATTTATTTGGTGATCGTCTTTAAAAAATAAAATTTCACTTGTCTATATAATGTAGTAGTGACATATTACAATAAATTAAAAAAAGAAATAATAAAATTAGAATAAATTAAGAGTAAATTTGCACACTCACATTGAAGCACATACATGGAAGTGAGGTTTTATAATTCAGCAGGAGTGGCACTAAACCCCTACCTTCTGTCAAAAACCAACTTTTGACGTGGGTCACTTGCCGATCTTAACATGTTACCGTACTTCCTAGGCTTGAGAGGATTTAAAGTCACTACAGTTTAACACCAGTGTCGGTCAGGGTTGGTCAGCCTCACTCACAGAAACAGAACGACGAACCGTGTAGAATTACTATCGGTGGCACCTCAGGTGATTTATTGAAAACAATTTCAAACAATGGAAAAGAACAGGCCCCAGGCCCAACTTATATTAAAAGAGCAAATATGTCTGTGAAGAAAGTTAATGGCCATAGAATGATTTATAGCCGTTTAAATATTAACAATGTACCATTATCCTCCCAGAAACCCCAAAATATAACATCGCATGTCCACTTCAATTTTCTAATTCTTAACTGTCTGATTTTGCACAAAAATAACTGTCAAAATTGACATTTTTATTGCAATGTTACAAAAAGGATTGTTTAATCACAGACCGTATTAATAAAATAGAATTCTCTTAATGTTCATTTTTGTTGCGAAATGTGACAAATGTGTCGGCCATATTGGGTGCTAAATAGACTAAGTAAGAATTACCATAAAAAATGCCTTTGATGTTCTGGCAACAATATACAAGTATTGCTAATGAAACCAAAATTTTTCTAATGGGTTCCTTTTATTACATGTTTATGCGTGTAGGTGTGAGCGCGTGTGTACTGAGTTGTCTCAACAGCTCAGCTCAATTCATTCTGCAGTGGTGATATAGAAGATTATAATGGAAAAAACAGATCACAATGTATACAAACACAGCTAGGCTTTGATGCTCATTGGGTTTTGTACAAGCAAGCTGATGACAATGATAGATTTTTGTGTACATGTCAGGAATCATGTAGGAATCTGGTCAATGTAGGAATTGCAGGGCTAGGAATGACCAAAGATAAAAAAGAGGAAAATTTTCCAAGTGATGTATCGTTCCACAAACCTACAGACTTGTGTGAAAGAAACATTTTTGTGTAAAATTTAACTGACATAAATGTTTTTTGCACGAATAAAACCTAAAAGAGGAAATCATCTTAAAAGAAAAAAATTTTAAGCCCTGGAATTGTAATTACCTCTGTTGAAATAATATCAAAATATAGGCCTTCGCGCAAAATGGGAATCCAGCGTTTTGCCTTTACATGAATTAAAAATCAATTGTATGTTTCCACAAATAAAAGCATGGGTATCGGTACAATAAACTCTGAAAACTTGTTTAAATTCCCTTTTTTTCACACCGCTAGCACTGCAATAGTCTATAGTCTACAGTAATAGCTGAACTTTGCAGCAAGCAGAACAAGTCACGGTGACCAAAAACTGCCTTCAAAAAGGTAACATAACACTTCAGGGGCTCTTTCACTACGTACGCTCAGTCAGCGTTGATCCAGGTTTGCATTTTGTTAAAAATAAAACAACATTACAGTAATAACACACTTCTCCTGCTTAAAATGAAAGAGCACAACGTGCTTCATTTTAACATTATAAATGCTCATTAAAATTATTTTGACATCACCTCCGAGAAAATTAATACGACTCACACTGTTGTGCTGCATAAGAAATCATTCATTGTCCTATGGTATGTAATAATATTCCTGCATTGTGCAGTTTCCTACATGGTTCCTAACATGCGCAAAGTGTGTGCTGCAGGGTGTTTTCAAGCGTATTCTCAATACTGTGAATAACATTTCATAAACTGCGCTTAGTGAGACTAATATCTACTCGGTGGTATTACTTAGGAAATGGCCCTCCAAAAATATTCTTAAAAAGCCAGAACACAAAGGTGTGTGTACCTTGATGAGGGTCCCCAGGTCTCACAGGACAAGGCCTGGGTGTAAAAGATATTCTCCAATATTTTTTATGGCTAGATGACACAGAGCATTAGGTGGAAATTGTACAGAGCCACCTGTTGTTCATCTGAATAAATATTTAAGGCAGCAGGACTTCACAGCGTTTTTTCACATCACAGTGTAACAATACTCCTGTTGTGAGATGGGATACTCAAATGCTTCACACAGAAATGTCCAATATAACAGAATATCTTTGCGGTGGGATTGCACACCATTTTTTAATTCTTTGCAATCACGCAGCTAGCCGCAATGCTGCTATCGTGCAGTGGAATATTCAAATGGTTCTCATAAAAATGTCTGCGAATGAACAAATTTGTATGTTGTCTTAGTCAACTTGGACTGTCTCATACAACAGTATTAGTAATCCTTGTGTCTAAAGTTACTTTTGTGCTCTCATTATGCTAAAGAGTTCTACAACCTTTCCTGTTAATACAGGTGGAATGTAGAAGTCTGAAGTTGAACTAATTATCATTAGCTTGGGGTTAATTTTTAGGGCATAAGCACAAAGACTTTGAGTGTTGGCTCCACCTCTAACTGCCCCACCAGTTGTTGCCAATATAGTCATGTGACCACAAGGCTATATATCAACACAGTAAAGGATGTAGCTTGCTAGACACATGTTGCAAGGAGGGCAGTTGGTCGAAAACTGAAATCCAATCCACCTGCACAGCTGGGCAAAATTTATCAGAAATCTGAGAACAAAGCTGTGCCACCGAGCAGGTCCAATCAGAACTGTTGATATTGAGCAATAACTGAATTAGTTCAGGATTTAACGTAATTATAGAACAGCAAGTGGCGTTTGTGGTGTGGTTATGCCACAGATAAGTTCTCCTGGAAGCTGACGTGCTGAGGAGTCTTCAGATTTTTTTATTGTTAAGTGGTTTATGAGCCTTTGACCTCTGGTTTGTTTTTCAGGAAATTTTACACAGTAGCCAAGATGAGCATTTAAGCAGGTCAACTGTTAATGGACCAATAAACATTCCAAGTGGACAGTGAAGAACTACAAGAAAATATGGACCACTGCTGTGCGGTGTTGGCAATGACTGTTCTTTTATCTCTTCTCATCACGCCATCTATGGCAGGAACACTGAGTCAAATAAGGGACATAGAGGTCTCTAGTGGTGACATTCCAAGGCCTGACCCAGCCTGGCAGCGGACGAATGTCATTACTGGTGATGAAGACGACCTTGTTGCCATGGTGACTGAATTGCAACATCAAATGAAGGAACAACGTCTAACGTATGCTCGGCAAAGGTGATAAAACATGAACAGATGATTGTTCACATGTTTTAATAGTAACTTAGAAGTAATAGTCAATCTTAGGGAATTGAAAATGTATTCTTCATGTGTAGTCTATAAAATTGTGTACTATTTTTACTGCTGCCTTTAGCAATTCTTTTAAGTTGATATTTACGATCCAAATATGAGAGTGGTTTGATAAGACAGCAATTCCATGGCAAATCTCCACCCACCACTCGCAGTCCTTTTCGATGTTTAATTCTTTTTGGTGTTTTGAACATAAATTTTCTTCAGAGATTTACAAAACGACTTGCACACTAATTTTAACTATGACAAGAGAAACCATTCTTCTTACCCACATACAATCACTATGGAGTTATAAAAATCTGACACCAAAAATGACATAGCGGGACATGATGTTTGGGCATTACGTCAATGCCTTTGTCAAAAAGCCTTAGTGAATGCACCCTGTTGGCAACAAGTGTCATCGTGCAGCTGGAGTACCACATGACAACTCAGCATGACCCCATCATTTCACCCGTGCATTTTCAGGTCAGCGCTGCATCTGTTGCAAGAGAAGGTTGATCGACAAGAGACAGAGTTTAGTAAGATAAAGGCAGCGGTGGTGTTGCTACAGAGCCAACAGGGGGAGCGAACAGCTGAACTAGCCAAACTAAAGAAAGAGACCGAGGATCAGAAATGGGTGAGCCAAAGAATAGACAACATGTATTGTTGGTATCTCTCTTAATAGCACTTGAAGCTCCTAGAAACCCAACTTCATAAAAATTTAACTTTTGACGTAGAATAGATGCTGTTCAAAAAGAATTAGGTGCTGTTCAAAAAGAATAGGACTGGTGCTGTTTAAAAAGAATAGGTGCTGTTCAAAAAGAATACGAGCTGTTCAAAAATTGGTATCTCTTTGTTCCTTACCACATAGGTGACACAGCACTGAAATAAGTGGGGGGCTATAGCCCCCAGCCTCCTATGGTGTGTGCCACCCATGTCCATGGGTGATGCACCACTGAAACAAGTGCAGTGGCTATAGCACCCAAGCCCTCTATGTTGCACTCCCCATATACCAAGGTTAGAAGCGACTAGGTATTGCAAGAACTAACAGTTTGCTATTCTTCACTACCTATCTCAATCAACTGCTTTGACTTTGGGGGTCACGTAATGCCGGGAGTGTGAACTCAACCAATAAGCCAATAAATCAGGGACTTGAACAATAGCGAACTCTCCATTTAGCATTTATTCCGTAATCTGAGCAAACAGATAGTTGGGATGGTGATTAGTAGTGTAAACCAAAAGATAGTGTTGTGTCAGATAGTTCCTTGGGGCAAACGCAAACCACGTCAATGAGGAAGGGTCAGGGATATGTTTCACGAAAAGTGACTTGAAGTCAGAAGTATGGTCTTACGCTCAACGCAACTGCTTCACAACCTCACTTGTACAAATGTGCTACATCTCTGAGAATAAACACACAGGTGCTAAATTATTTGTAGACTGTGATGCGCTCACAATTATTTAGCTATCTTTATTTTCAGCGATTGTGGAAAGGGAGCATAAGATCAAATTTCTGTCTTAAGTCATTTTTGTGAAACAGACGTCAGGCGTTTTTACGCAGTAAGAAATTTCGTTTTCCCTGAACAGTCTGAGTTTGTCCAGGAACTTCCAACAAACAGTCATTCAAAAGTTACATAAACCTCACTAGTGCTTTATAAGTGTTAAAAATCATGGTCCAAGCAAGGTGTGGTCTGTAATGCCCTCGCAAGACATTAATATTGAGAAACCTTCACTTATGGACCTGAAATTCCTTGTATCCTCCCGTAATTCAATATTCCAGCCAAGCCAATTCTATCACTTCAGTGGTGGCCATTTTGCTAGTCTACGCTAAGAACATGTCACCTTTCTATCACGCACGTTGGATGGTACCGTACACTCTGTCAATGAAAGAACCTTGAGCGCCAACCATGGACAGTATCAGCGACGCTGATCTAAATTTATTTGTGTGGAGCACAGAAATTATTACATTAAGTGACTTCAACTGGAACTACTATATTCGCCCTAATAAGTGCCCGGGTGCAAAGACAAATTCGTTTCAAGGGGGGCGCTTATTGTAACCTAAACTCAGTTGATACGGGATGGTCAGTGAGTCAGCGCATGTGATGCCAGGGAAAACAAAACTACTGGTCAGATATCTGCATTATTTAGAAAACCATGTCCGACTGGGACACTCATTGAAACTGGAAATGTTTGTAATGTTCAACACATTCATGGGCCCAAAAGTGAGTGATCGACAGCGTTTTTCTTAGACATAAGGTTACGCATCATTGAGGAAGTGTGTTCATGTTTTAGGCTGTAAGAGACCTCAAGGATGCCCAGAACCGATTCCATGACGACGTGCTCATCATCAAAAGGGAGCAGAAGATCACCAACNGCTACAGAGCCAACAGGGGGAGCGAATAGCTGAACTAGCCAAACTAAAGAAAGAGACCGAGGATCAGAAATGGGTGAGCCAAAGAATAGACAACATGTATTGTTGGTATCTCTCTTAATAGCACCTGAAGCTGCTAGAAACCCACCTTCATAAAAATTTAACTTTTGACGTGGAATAGGTGCTGTTCAAAAAGAATTAGGTGCTGTTCAAAAAGAATTAGGTGCTGTTCAAAAAGAATATGTGCTGTTCAAAAAGAATAGGTGCTGTTCCAAAAGAATAGGTGCCGTTCAAAAAGAATAGGTACCGTTCAAAAAGAATAGGTGCCGTTCAAAAAGAATAGGTGCCGTTCAAAAAGAATAGGTGCTGTTCAAAAAGAATAGCTCTTCAAAAATTGGTCTCTCATTGTTCCTTACCACAGCACTGAAATAAGTGGGGGGCCATAGCCCCCCAGCCTCCTATGGTGTGTGCCATCCATGTCCATGGGTGATGCACCACTGAAATAAGTGCAGTGGCTATAGCACCCAAGCCCTCTATGGTGCACTTTATATGAACCAAGATTAGAAGTGACTTGGTATTGCAAGAACTAACAGTTTGCTATTCTTCACTACCTATCTCAATCAACTGCTTTGACTTTGGGGGTCACGTAATGTCGGGAGTGTGAACTCAACCAATAAGCCAATAAATCAGGGACTTGAACAATAGCGAACTCTCCATTTAGCATTTATTCCGTAATTTGAGCAAAGAGCCAGTTGGGACCCGCTTAATGGTGATTAGTAGTGTAAACCAAACGTTAGTGTTTTTGTCAGCTTGATAGTTTCTTTGGGCAAACGCAAACCACGTCAATGAGGAAGGGTCAGGGATATTTTTCACGAAAAGTGACTTGAAGTCAGAAGTATGGTCTTACGCTCGACACAACTGCTTCACAACCTCACTTGTACAAATGTGCTACGTCTCTGAGAATAAACACACAGGTGCTAAATTATTTGTAGACTGTGATGCGCTCATAATTATTTGGCTAACTTTTTTTTCAGCGATTGTGGAAAGGGAGCATAAGATCGAATTTCGGTCTTAAGTCATTTTTGTGAAACAGACCTCAGGCGTTTTTACGCAGTAAGAAATTTCGTTGTCCCTGAACAGTCTAAGTTTGTCCAGGAACTTCCAACAAACAGTCATTCAAGAGTTACATAAACCTCACTAGTGCTTTATAAGAGTTAAAAATCATGGTCCAAGCAAGGTGCGGTCTGTAATGCCCTCACAAGACGCTAATATTGAGAAACCTTCACTTATGGACCTGAAATTCCTTGTATCCTCCCGTAATTCAATATTCGAGCCAAGCCAATTCTATTACTTCAGTGGTGGCCATTTTGCTAGTCTACGCTAAGAACATTTCACCTTTCTATCACGCACGTTTTACGCCTGTTGGATGGTATCCTACACTCTGTCAATGAAAGAACCTTGAGCGCCAACCATGGACAGTATCGGCGACGCTGATCTAAATTTATTTGTGTGGAGCACAGAAATTATTACATTTAGTGACTTCAACTGGAACTACTATATTCTCCCTAATAAGTGCCCGGATCCAAAGACAAATTTGTTTCAAGGGGGGCGCTTATTGTAACGTAAATTCAGTTGATACGGGATGGCCAGTGCGTCAGCGCATGTTATGCCAGGGAAAACAAAACTACTGGTCAGATATCTGCATTATTTAGAAAACCATGTCCGACTGGGACACTCATTGAAACTGGAAATGTTTGAAATGTTCAACACATTCATGGGCCCAAAAGTGAGTGATCGACAGCTTTTTTCTTAGACATAAGGTTACGCATTATTGAGGAAGTGTGTTCATGTTTTAGGCTGTAAGAGACCTCAAGGATGCCCAGAACCGATTCCATGATGACGTGCTCATCATCAAAAGGGAGCAGAAGATCACCAACGGCTCACTGGAAACATTCATGGACCTGATAGAAGAAACCTACGAGGGTCAACAGATCAGGGTAGATAACTTTGATCGGCGCCTGAATAGAATTGAAGACAGGCTGCAACGCGTTACCGATGTGGTGCATGAGGGTAAGCTCAACTTTACAGGGCTGGAGCTGGCCGTAAACAACTTCAAGAAAGAGCTCAACATCACCAACCAGGTGAGACTGGTGGATGTAGGGAACACAGAGGGGTCAGGTGACCGTGAAGAATGGGACAAGATTGCATCGACCGTAGAAGAGAACAGTAACACTATAGGGCATGCCATGAATCACATCTCCAAGACAGAGCAGATGGTGACCACCAGAGTGAGCAACATTCACCACCAGGTGTCATCGCAGTCATCCAAGATGGACATCCTGAATTTTACATTGCAAAACATGTCTAGCACAGTATCTGCTGTACAAGATTTGCTGCACGATGCCAAGACGGGCTGGACACAGGCATTCAAGAGTGTGGAAGACAATATTATTAACTTGTCAGATCAGTTACTTGATGTGTCGAAGTGGCGTAAAACGGTCGATGTGGACATTAAGGATAACGAGAGGGCAATGTTAGAAAACAAGTACAAGATAGAGAAAACCCGCGAGAGCACCATACCATTTGGAGGACGTATTCGATATATTCAGAAACTCCTGGCAGACATTCAACACCAAGTGCAGGAGAAACAACGAACGATGACCGTTCATGTTAAATCTATTCAGGACAATGTCTCACTGACATCAGATCGTCTCAAGACGCACGTCAGCCGTGCGTCATCAGCTTTAAAGAGTGCCGTTTACAAACTGGACAAACTGACGCCCAAAGTGAGCTCTATTGACAACCGTCTAGCACATGTTGAGGTCAAAGTGCTTAATGCCTCACTACAGGAATGCCAAAGGTCGCACAGCAAGGCCACCCATGAATTACGCGTCAGGAATCTAGAACTCGAGCTCCGTTTCCTGAAACAGAGCAGCGAATCACATGACCGACATATCAGGAAACTAGTTTCGGACATCACGGAGATTAGTTCTTACGCTCATACCAATGACGTGGCCATCACGAAACTGTCACAGATGTCCGAGAACATTTCCAGCCTCATTCCTTCATTTGAGCATTCGCAGCAGGAGGTGGACAGATTTGCGACTTTCCTGCCAAAGGGTAAGTGTTATAATTTGATTATCACAAAGCCACTAATACTTCTGTCCTCTGATTGGCTAAAACCTTGTGCGATAATTTCTGACAAATCGCAATACTTACCAAGCTGGTTGTGGTATATCGCGTTTTATTCATGCCACTTCAATGTCAGATGTCAATATTTGTCATCTGACCAATCAGGCAGTAGAAACAATAAGCTCTGAGCACAAACAGAGCAGACGATGCCAGTAAAAACATCAAGCTTACCTAACCTGAGCCGAAATAATCAGAAGAATAAAGCATATCTTGAGGTGTTACATATTGATCCTGAGACAGTGACATAAGATCATATGGACCAATGGAGATCAATGTTGCTCTTGGGACCAGTTATCAACCTCAGGATTGGTCAATATTTGTATAGCCATCAATGCAGTCTCACCCATATGCCATTGTAGTGGAAGATTAACTGTAGTTATATATTTCTTTCAGACTGTACTCAAATATTCAGGCAAGGTAACCCAATGACTGGCTTCTATCTGATTCGACCAATGGGGTCCACTCTCTCACTACCTGTAAAGTGCAACGTGCCAAATCGACAACAATCGTGGACCGTCATTCAACGACGTGTGAAAGGAGACGTGTCCTTTGCCCGCCCATGGTACGACTACCGTGAAGGTTTTGGAGACCTTGACGGTGATTACTGGATAGGCAACGAAAATCTCTATCACATGACACACCAGGGAAACTATAGTCTGCGCATTGAAATGTGGGATATGAAAAATGAATTGTGGGTAGCGGAGTATCAGCACTTCCGCGTTGGTGACGAAGCCAACAACTACAAGCTGTCGGTGAGTGGATACACGGGTAACGCCACCGATTCGCTGTCATACTCAAACAACATGGCCTTCAGCACACAGGAGATGGACAACGACGCCAGCAGTACGCACTGCGCTCGCTTTTACACGTCTGGTTGGTGGTACAAGCACTGTCACTATGGTAACCTGAATGGGCGAGCATTCATCGGCATTGTCTGGTTCAACCATAACAAAGATGATTGGATGCAGCTGCACCGGACAGTGATGAAGATAAGTCGACGAGACTGATTGACATCATCTGGACGTTGTAACAGTGTTGTTGTGGAAGATTTTATCGAGTAGGTTCATGCATATGCAGACAGGGTCACCAAATAGATGATCAAACAGAAACATACTGTCTACCTTCAACGATAATTACATTTTCATTGCTTGGATAATAACTGCTGATTTGATTAGGAGAACCTAATGCTTTTAATATCACCTACGAGTTAATGAAATATGGAGAAATCTGAAAATCAAGTAAAATGTAGTAACTTGCGTGGAAACATCCAAACATAAGCCAACAGTACAAAAATGTGAGTACTGTTTTTAATTCACATTCATAGGAATTCTCTGTCAGTGCCTAAAATTTCACAAATCATTTCATTATTTTACGAATTTACATGCTAAGTAAACTTCAAAACTCAAATAAAATGTGTTTGCATGTGCACAGGCCCCAAACACCACAATCACTCCATAACATTGAAATAAAGATTGTTACCTATCACCAGCCTCGTTATATTTGGTGGCTGTCACCTGGTGGTGTTTTACAGCTGCCAAGCACCGCCCACAGGTGGCCACGTGACACGGAAATCCGTGCCAGCACTCTGACGAAGGGCCCATGACAGACCCGAAAGCTAGGTCTCAAATGTAACCAGGTCACCAATAGGTTGCAATCTTTATTTCAATACAGTACTATGCAACAGCGCCACCTATGAATATCTAATCCAACGTTCTACTAACTGTTTTACAGTTCACTTACTTCACACAAAAATAACTGCCAAATTTTGGTAACATCACCAAGAATGTTGCTTTGTGACATCTTCACACCACAAACTACTAAGCAAGGTTTAGACTAGATTTTCTTAAATTTTCTCCTCAAATTGACAAAAGAAAATTTCAGTTGTCCACCATAGCGAGTGCTAAATAAGTGAAAAGTTGCCATTCTCCATTGGCAGAAAATGTTTGAAAAATCCTGCGAACTTCATCTCGGTAGTTCTCACTGTCCATCATTATTTGTTTCGTACTTCGATGTACTTCCGAATGTGACACAATAGTTTAACTTGATCTTCCATCTTAAAAAAACGTTGAGCAGATAGCTTCAATAAGCAGTATAAACACCACCACTGTTCCCACGTAAAATGGTGTAAACGTTTTTTCCCTGTGATATTTCACACCTGCACTTAACTATAGCCTGCAAGGGTGTTACGGATCCAGAACGCGTCATAGTATTACAAGGTAACTGGACGGTTCATGGAATGTAGTGGAGAAACAGGGCATGCAAAACATAGTCATGTATATGTGTGCCCTGAATATATCACACCACATTATGCATTACCAATGAAGACGTAATTTTAATAGTTTTAAAAATAAAACATTTTATTTAACACTTGTCTCCTTGAAAAAATGTGAAAATATCTCGTTTTCTGAAAAAAGAGCACTGTTAGTCCCAAAACTCAGCATTGAATTGTTGACCATTCAAGTATCACAGCTCCGTACACTTACCTCAAATGGGACCGAGTCAAAGAAGATGGCAAGAAACCAGTTGAGTGTGACCGTGGACAAGTCGATGTCAATGTCCTCCAGGTGGCGGTACAGTCGCGGGAGTTTGTCCTTGCACAGCTCCTTCAATACCTCCTGGTCGGCCTGCGCACCAATCAGGTTCTGATCAAAGTAGTTGGACGTAAAGTAGTTCTCAGTGATGGCCACCAGGGTCCTGTCATGAATACGAACAAAGAAAATCGCAAACATTTTAAGTCTGGTCTGCACGCCACCTGTTGGCCATATCACAAAGAACACACAAAGAAAATCTTAGAAAAACATGAATCATTGACACATCGTTATATTTAAGGCCCCATCCCACCAAGTAAGTTCCCATAACATACGAGCTGGTTTCAACGGCTTGATGAAACAGGCATTGGATGGGTGGAAACCAGCAAGTTTTGCCAAGAACATGCCGAAATAGGGCATCTTCCATGGCATTTGCAGTCAGCTGGTTTAACAAGAATTGACGGTTCAAATACTACGAATTAAATAAAAGTACATCTGCTACGTTTCACAGCGACCAATCAAACTGATTGGTGGAAGAAAAATTATTGCTCCTAATGCTGCAGCATTAGTTAGAATTTCTTCTTTCCAAAAAAGGAGTGTTATAATTCATTGAGTCGAGTGAACACCTATCATTTTAATTGGTAAATAGAAATGTCAATGCAAAAAAATATCCCTGACAAATAGGACGTTGCCAAAAATTGACACTAAGGACGCAGCACCAGACATATACGTTCAAACATTGGCGGATATTTCTTGTTAATTATATCAATCAACATGAACTTTGCAGATGAAGAGGTACACAAAAGAATTACTTAAATTACCACCAGGGGGCACAACAGTAGTCAGTTCTGTCCTAACCAACCTTAGCCATGCACACCGTAATCATCAAACAAAGTGCAACACAATGTTTCAAGACGACGCAAACACCAGTCAGACTATGAGGCCGGCGATATGCACTCGCATATCAACAAGCATCCGAGTAATCAATATGCCGGTGTAAAAAAATAGATATCATTTCATATTTCACTGAGAACACCAGCTTCTACTGACATGATAAGGCAAAGCTGAACGAAACCATCTGCTGCCAACAGTTTGTTTCACCAGAGGTCACAGTTTACTCACCAGAAGGCGTTCTCAGCATCCAGAAATAAGAGACTCATTCCAACAATGAAGTTCATCCCCTGGCAGTAGCCAACACTGGGGTTATGTATGCAGTACGCTTGCAATATGTCTCTCATGTGAACAATCTGAAATGGCAACCATCTGTTTACATTATCATATAATTTTGTGGGATAAACTCCGTGGACATCATTAACACTGACCCTTTTGTACCACACTTAACATGTGCTTCGCCACTTTTCTAAAAGATTGCTTTTTGGTGAACGTGTTGAGGCTGATTTGTTCAGCCATTTCCACTGCCATGCCTGACCTTTTCATTGTTTTGCTGGAAATTGCCATAGTTGTCAGCCATGTCACCCACTGCATAATGCGACTTTGATGAATGTCTTATTTCCAAAATTATTCAGACATTTCAAAAATTCAAACTAAAAAAATGTTTGAATACATTAACCAGATGTGTAAACAAACAACGAAAATGAAATGCTGTCATTGGGAGTGGTGATATTATATAACAAACAAATAATTAGCATACCTAAATTAAAAATAATCCATTCACTTCAGTAGGGTTGGCAAAAACAGTTCTATTTAAATTGTAAAATCAGAAAGATCAACATAAAAAATAAACTGACTTCAAATTCTCGATTACACAACAAGTTAAAAATATGAAGAATTATTCAACCCAACACACTTTCTGAAAGTAAATTTAAAAGAACTGATCATGACATCTTGATACAGTTACAGCAAGGATACGAGAGGGTATCTCTTCATAGAGTTGTGCTAAGTCTACAGGGTGAGCCAAACATTTTCTTCTTACATCAGTAACTCAGTACCACTATGTACTCCACATACCAACTGTTCACCAGAGACAGCGTTTTCGCACCATTTGACGCAACCAAGCTAAAACCTGCTTTTCGATTTTTATTTATGGGTCAACACCTTGGACGCACATATTGATAAGTTGGAAGAAATACAACTTGAGAATTAGAATAAACAAACAATCCTTAATTATTGTCACATTTTTTCAATTTCGCCGATTAAAGTACTTTCAGATTTGCCTCAAATACCCCGAAATACATAGATTGTGCGTTGAACTCGATGCTAGTCAGATGATTTCTGTACCAATTTCTTGAACACCAAGTGAAATTAATGACCCATAGATGTTTGGAAGCTGGATCCACCGGCCCAGTGTTTGGAAGTGTAGGCTGTTAACACTACTTACGCCATCTGATGAGAGTGAAGAGAAATGGACATTGTTGGGCATGGTCCTCAGGAGATCCAGGGAGATCTGCTTACGGTAGCGAGCAGCAAACTGGAAGCAAACAGCAGGGGGTGTCTCACAAGATAATCAAACGTTATTGCCTAGCAAACAAGTCTCTCAAAATCCAGGCTGCCTTCACAATCCTGCCCTATAACAGAAGCCCCACAGCTGCAATTGGGTTGCAACTCCATGAGGAGGATTGCAAACAGTTTGCTTTGGTGTACAACTTGAACTTGGTCCTGTCCTGTAGGACGACTCAAAGTTGTTTGCCTGAGAGATGCATATTCATTGTACGTTCAGCTTGGACACACACACATAATATCACCACAGCTCTGGACTACAGGCAACATTTGCTGTAACTAACAGCGCACATCACGAACAGTCAGCTGTTTCGTATTAAAACCATGAGCAGACTGAAAACCCTGTCTTCTTGCACATTCTATACAAAAAGTAGAATGAACAATCGATTTCAGTAGTGCCCGTAGTATTGAATTGATATCAGTTTTTTCAAGCCAAAGCCAAATACTACATTCTTCACAACAATTTAGACAATCTCTCGCTACCACAAACATCTTATATCATTTCATGCTTTGGACGTTTTAATTGATCATCTCTCAAAGCTCCTAACAATCTACCTGAGATTCCAGCACACTGTTGCACAGGTTACTGTAGTAGTACGGACCCTTGTCTTTCATGATGTCATCCACACGGGCCCTCACCAGTCTTGTCCACACATCACTACGGTATTGTGGCGGTACACCACGTCTGCATAAGAGTTTGAGTTCCTTCTGCAAAACAGACAGAATACGTACATGGTAACAGTTTCTTCTCTATTCAGAATAGAGAGGAAAATTGGTTCAGAAGAGGGGTCAAGGAAGCTATATACGAATGAGTGGAGAATCCTAGCTTAAACAGACAAGGGAGCCTGAGGTTTCTGTTGCCAAGATCGTGGGATAGGGCACTAAAGAGTATCCCCGCAAACTGTGTTGTCGATCACATGATGAGTCACGTGACATCTCAGTGGCCTGCCGAATTCCTCGAGGAGGACGCAACGTAGTCAACTCAATCCGTAAGTCCAGTTATTGATTTAATTTTCTACATATTATTCATAATTATGTGAAGCGTCTCACCGTCCTTTTAAAAGTGACACTGGACTTGAGGAAGTCCTTCCACTGCAGCTGATGTTCCTCATGTGATGCCAGTTGACTTGTGTAGTGTTGATGTAGCTGTTGACATATGTAGTGTAGTAAGAGGCCGTCGTCCTGGTACTTGTGTCGGAAGCCGTGAGAGTCCACGTGCACATTACACTTCGACAACCTGCAGGAATGGATGCATTTTGAGCTTGGATCGGGTAACTAGAGGCTCTAGTTAGAATTTTACAGATGGTAGTAAATCTTGAGTGTTGTTCACACACAATAGGTCTTTTGAAATTGACATACAAGGTCAGTGAAAGCAGTTCTTTGTGAACCTTGCTCTGAGTTATACAACTTTCTTAGTTGGACTGTGTAATTAAACACAGCTTAACAAATGGTTCCAGGTGAGAAGATAGCTGCAATGGTAAGGTGATGTGTGCCAATTGTGTACAAACATTAGTGTGAAAATTACCCCTTTTAATTTTTATGGGATTATAACATTGTTATGAATTACAGAAAGTTGATTACTATGGCGCAGAACTTTTGGTAAAGTATTGAATTTGGGAATATTTACATCATTTAAACGAAAACTGAGAAAATGTGTTTCCATGTTGTGTCTGGAATGTTGAGAGATTCTCTAATAATTGAAGATGGTAATTGAGAGCGAATGAAGAGATACAAATTAATTGACAATAGAAGCATTTTTTCATTTAATACGAAAACACAAATTTATGTTTACAATTTATAATACTACACACAAAGTGGTGCTGCGTTTACTTAGAAATAAAAAACCCAACACACAAAACAGTGTTGTTTCAAATCTGCTGCACAGTTGTTTCCATGACAGTTCTTTGGATATTCTCTCAAGCTTCTTATGAGCAACTTACAACAGCCAATATAATGAGAAACGATCGCCATTTTAGACAAAAATTTAACATATGGTGGTCTCTTGCTTGAATACATCCAATGCCACCAATACCAAATTTTTATAGCTTTCGTATATCAGCAATTAACACAGTTATATTCCGTATACCTTTCAAACGTGGGCAGTCCAGGGTTAGTCTTTCTGGCACTCTCCAGAAGTGCTTGGATCCTTTCTTTGTGCTGTGGACAAAACAGGGCGTTATTAGACTGTTAGTTTGTGTATTAACATTGAATGACTAGACACTAAGTGGGTCGTTACACATATCATGGATTTGAGTTTACACTTCATATTCTCTTCAAAGACACACAAGGTATTCGATGAAAGCGGTGTCATTGTCAGTTTACACAATACAAAACAAGACCTGCGTCATGTGAATGCATCATGACACTTTCAGCGAGAAATCTTCGCTTAATTCAGAATTCAAAATTCCAGCAGTGCCGACCAATCTGTGGCAGTCGTTTTGCAAGACTGTGTATCCAAGTAAGGGCCTGAGCTTACTTACGAAACACACTGTCTTTCACTTAAGCAATTTTGTGTAGCCTCACATGACCTAGTTTTTCTCGCAAGAAGCTTCATCTACGAAAACTCCACCAAATTTCTAGCATGTGACAGACCTAAGCTTCTACTTGCCAAGTCAAGTGCATTTCGACAGCATGAGAGATGAAACACTCAAAATTTTCTTTATAACTCACCACAATGCTATTTCTCAGTCCTTTGAAACCTATCCCTAGAGATAAACATAAAAACAAAAGGAGGCGGGCTAACACAGCATCACCGCAGCGAAAGAATCATACCCCCCAAGTGACTCATACTTGACCCTACTATAACCTACCCTATTCCCCCCATGTAAGTTGACCTCCATGTCGTCATTACAGTCCGTCAGAGGGATGGTCACAGTTGACTGGAGCAAGTAGACATAGTCTCGCTTCCACTTCTCAACTTCAGCTTCCAAAGCTTGGATACAGCTGAAGGAGAAAATGGAGTTTGATCACACATCACCACATTATTGATCACTTACGGTGATTCTCTGCCAATTTCACATGCAATAAATGGCAAAATGGTCATTTTTACATTTTTTCAATGGTCGATTACTTTTTTGCAAATAATGTGAATTTTAACAAAATGTTGTTTCATGATATAAACACTGCAAACCAAGCTCGAAACAGGCTGAAATGCTTTTAATCTTTACTTTAGTGAAGAAATTGAACAAAATAGAATTTCACTTGTCGGGAATGCTGTGTGGTAAGTAAACAAAGAATTACAGTAGGAGATGATACTGAAATATTCAATATAAGTTATTGAAAACAGTCAATATATTTGAAAAAATCGTACCTTTCAAACCCATCAAGGGATCCTAGAGCGATGACTGAAGCGACATGATCATGAACATCATGACACATTTCGATACCAATGGAGTCCATGATGAAAATTCATTCGACTAAAATATTACTGACATCACGCCAACAAAAGAGATTTGTTAAGAATCTGACCCCGATGGCAAGAGTACTCGTCAGTTTCGTATTACTAGTCAACATTGCTTCGCGACTGTCTCTCCAACAACTCACCTCTGCAACTCCTGAGATCTCTCCACCTCCTGGTGCCTCCTGGTGGCCAAGCGACGTACTTCTTCATTTAAGAACCGGTTCTGGTTCTGCAGCACGCGTTGTTTCTCCTGCAGCTTTCTGTCAACAGGTGACGTCGGCCGCAGCACGTTATTTGACTCTGCTAATCTGAAAAGGCAACGCAACATACTGGGTAGTAGGATGTTGACTTAGCCAAACATCAGCCTAAATGCGAGCAAAATTTAACTGCAAAATTTGACAAAAACATTACACAGTCATTCTGCTCAGTGCCTGAAGTGCAGCGTTCGTCCATCCGTCTGTAGCTGGGGTAGGTTTTTTCTACAGACGGCCACTTAACATTGTGTGCAGCACTTTGTTAACGCTAACAGCTTCGCAGTCGTCTGGCCGTCTGAGGGTGGAATGAGCCTGAGCATTCGGCTATTTCAACTGCTGCATTTTTTCATTTAATTTTGATAGTTAATTTTTAATTATCTTATGTCGACCACAACGGTATGTTTTTGGTCAAAATCGGCCACATTTGCCAAAGATACACCTACATATCCATATTAAACAAGGTACACATTCCCGTAGAATTGTAATAATGCTAGTAAAGTTAATGTTATCACATTTCATTTAATTGCCGCGGACTTTAGAGTGACTGCTTAAATTTGTCACAACAAGACTTTGCTGTGTAACCATATGCTTCCCGGAAAATCTTAGGCATTACTTAGCACACAAAAATTCGACTTCCCGAATAAAGAAGTACAAGAGTCCTTAAGTTCAGTACTTGGATTTTTTTGTTATGGGACCCCTGATAGTGGAATAAATAAAATTGTAACACCCCGCATCACTACCAAGAAACAAAGCTAGCGGTACAGAAGTGCCAGATACTCTCTCCACAATTTAAAATAGTTCCATTTTCATTTAAAATCACCACTGTCATTGACCTGGCATACAGATGTTCTCATGCTGGGTCTTAGTTAACGGTTGTGTTAACAACCTACCCCAGTGGACTGAGCTCAGAGTCACCCGGAGCGAAATGGCAAATATTTTCAAGGATAACGGAAAACAGACTTTTAAAGAAATTATGTAGAGATAAATGAACAGCTTTGAAAATACTCAAAAAAAAAACTAGTGGGCAATAAATCAGAATTAAGACTGGAAATAGCGAGGTCAAACTTTCACAAAAATGACGTCACGTGTACTTCGCTGCTGACTATCGACCAGACATGGTATCTGACAATGTCACAGATCAAAGGGTTTAGGTGTAGTTAGTATTTACCAAAATACCTGATTGGTCTAGACGATAAAGGTACACCCTCGCAGGTCAAGGACATTAATCACAATATCCACCTTCTTTAAAATACACTGCTGTGCCCTGTGTCACTAAAATGTTGTAATCTTGCATCATATTTACATCTAAAGTCTCAACAGTCGTAAATTTTGGTGTAGTCTGCATTTAGATTCCATGTAAAAAAAACGTTATAGTGATACAGGCCCCTGCAATAAAACTCTAAATTGTAATCTCGTGATGATTCTGAACCACTTTCAAGCCACCATAAACTTGCAGTCCGTCTAAGAAGCAAACGTTTGATTTACACCACTTATCGCTGTAAACTTAGCTTCAACTTACTGATATGGCAAGTTATTTGATTGGTTGCAAAGATCTGATCATTTCTTATTCGTCAAGACCATGAGTAGAGCATAAAGTGATGTGCCGCGACGAGCTAACTTGATCTTAATAAATAACAAACTGTCAGTTCTGTTAGGGCCCAGATATCATCTCTAATTTGACTAAGAAACAATTTGAGATCAATTTTATAATGGTAAATGACAGAAATCAAAAGCTAGTTTCCATGACAGCAGGCGGGATTACAGCCCATCAAGTTTTTAAAAAATAAAATTTTATTCACAAGAATTTAAACTCCACAAAACTCCACCTGTCCATTTGCTGTAATTACACAGAAGGCAGTGCCACCTAGTGGCGTAAGTGTCTGCTTCCATTACTCAAGGTTGTGGGTTTGAGTCCCGCTGTGGCATACTGCTAGACCCTTGAGATAGGCTTCTAGCTTCTCTGTTATTAAAGCATAAAAATGGTTCTAGGTGACAAGTGCGATGGGCCCACCTGAGCAACCTGCTCGCTTCAGGTACAACATGTAGCAGACATCCTGCAATTATTTCATTTAACATTTTCACGATATATAAAATTTCAAAAACCCTAACTTTTATAATTTTACAAATTAATTCCAACTTTCGCACAACTTTAACTTACTTGTTACTGTCTTTAATGTTGTTCTGCAACCTCTCAATCATCTCGCTCAGATCAACTATAATGGCCTCTCTTTCCACTATCATGTCTTTGTACTGAGTCTCTCGGTTCTTCAAATTAGCCAGTTCACATTTCGTAGCCCTGCAAGAACAATGTAATCAAATTTATAACAGTTACGATTGTCTAAACACTCACGCACGCACGCACCCACCCACACCATACCACACACGCCCACATCCATTCCCACCCCCAACCGATGTTTACAACACCACCGTAACATTCTAGCAAAATTAACCTTGAAACACTAAACAGTACCTTTCTAACACATTTTGCAGTCATAAGTCTTTAAATACAAGATAACCATATTCATCAAAGTGAGCCCCAATGCTCAGCTTCATAGTACCTTAACCCAATGTTTTTGTTTTGTTGAAGCCCCATAGGTAGTTATGCACCCAATCTTAAATATACAATCAGGATTTTTAGTTCAGCACTGTTTCCTCTTGTAATGCTCACACCTAAATTTGGTTATAACTTTTAAAAACACGGGTTAAAAGATACAACTCTCACTGTGAACAGTTTAAAACAAATTCTAAAGGTTATCACTGTAGCGTGGTCATAACAATCTGTGAAGGTGGTTTACCACGCATTTGAAATGGTTATAACCCCGTGTGAATGGCAAAAGCAGTAATTCTGTATTGTGTTCATAATATAAATTTAATGGCACTGGCAACTAGTGACAACAGTCTTCAAAATCTATAAAAAAGTTAGTCTCATCATTATGTATGATTGAGATACCATTACATTACATTACATTACATTACATTACAATACATTACATTACATTACATTACATTACATTACATTACATTACATTACATTAATATCGATGACAGACACTGATAACATCGAAAGTCCTGTGTAAAAGCTATCAGGTTTAGCTGACAGTGTTAACGATGTGCATTGACCCATACGGTCATAGAAAAATTCTTCAATTTGGGACAAAAAGTTGCTAAAACTGTCATATTTCTATTTTCCAGAAGCTTGCAAATGCTCGAAATTTTGCATCTACTCCATACAAGCAATTCTAAAAGCAAAGCAGATTTTCCTGAAAACTTATTTTTGTTGAGAAATTCGACACAATAAAATTTCACCTATCCGCCATACTGTGCCAAAAACTGAAGGATTTTTACCGTAGCCTTCCTGATCGGTGATACTTACATGAGCTCTTTCTCCATATCAGTCACTCTCGCTGTCCAATCATGGTCAATAGCAGAATCACCTGACGCGGACTGACTACTTAATGAACTGTAAAGGGCAACATGATATTACTGTCCAACCGACAATGAACTGTAAAGGGCAACATGATATTACTGTCCAACCGTCAATGGGAAACAGTCATCCACTGCAATATCAGCGGTGAAGTTCATGGACACCACCTGCTTGACCAAATGACCTTCAAATAATCTTGGCGGAGTACTCAGTTGAAAGTTTAACCTATTTCTATGTTACTCTTTCAATCTGGGTGCAGAAAAATCTCACCAACTTTTAAAGATTACAATCAAAATGGCTCCTTTTCGTTTATCCAGTGCTTCCAAAATTGTTGTGAATGGTCGCATTCTTTTCAAAACATCGCCTAATGGTAGCTGTGATAGAGAACTTGAACATGGAAAAGCATTAATTACGTCCAATGCAACTTTCACCAAAAAACAACTTAAAAACACAATAATTTCGCTTGTTGGTCACATTGCGTCTTTAATTGGTTAAATTTCATGGACTTGGTGACTGTTCTGTGGCTGAATATTGGTCCCGTTCACCTGTGAAAAATATTTAAAAATCCCGTGAAACTTCACTCCAATGAAGGGAAAGTTTTTAAATCATTGGAGGTCCCTGATTTTTACTGTTGATGTCTTCAACCATCCACAACACTTGGACGGAAAGACATAAATGAGACTGCTACAAATAATAATAATGACAGGTAGATTAAGTTACATTACAAGACAAAAGTAATCAGCCAAAATTAAAACTAAAACTAAAATAATAATGACTAAACAAGAAACCACCAGGGGGGGCTGCATCATGAAACGTGACTTGAGACTTAAATCAAAAATGTGGTCTTATGCTCCACACCACTATTTTTGAGAAACAATTAAATCACACAAGAACAAAGTTTCTGAGATTAACACATACATGCTAGTTACAGTTTTGTTAAAGTTGCATAAATTACTTCGCTAAACTTTTTTCTGCAATTGTGAAGTACGAGCATGAAACAATCGCCAAATAACTATCACATGAAAATTGCCCTTGTGTATTGTGAATATGAATTTTAAAATAATAAATTGCAGTGCACTTCATGTTTTAACTATTCTTACTTTCAGTACACAGAGAACCGTGTCTCATATTTTTGATCTACCTATAGCCCATAACTTGTTAGTTTTTAGTAAAATCAAAAATCTGATATATAGTTTCCATGACAACAGACTTTAAATAAGTGTAAAAGTTCAAAAGTGACCAGTAACACTGACAATAAAGAGAAATCGATGTTCAAACAGCCAAAAGCATCGAAAATCAAAAGGTTTAGAATTAGTCCATGAAAATTTGTAACGTAATTGAAATCGATTGAAATCTTCCAAAATGATTTGCTTATTAGGCCCATCAATAATAAGTTTAAATTTATACAATATTCATATAATGCATTTTTTTAAAAATTCTACAAGTGTTGACAGTTAATTACCTTAAAACTGGATAATTAACAGGTGAAAAGCTGGAATGCAAAGGTAATAACAAGCTTATCTAGCAAGCGGACAAGTGATGATGTCACTACCTGGTAAGGGAGTGGCTGGCCTCAGGCCATTTATTGTCGCTACGCTCGAGGGGATTCTCGGGACAACCATCACCGTGGCAATCATGGCGGCCACATACAAAGCACACGCTGTCGTCTGTGTTGTTGGCATTACAGTCGTCATCCAACTGTAGAGGGAGACCCAGCCCTGAGATGAACTCGGTCAGGGGTTGAAGAATGAGGGACCTAAAGCAACACACAGAGAGAGTCCAGCCACCAGAGGGGGTAGGGGAGGGCAGGAAGGAAACACAAGAGAATGATGTAAAAAAATCAAAATCAACAAAGAAATCGAGAATCAGGCACCAAAATTGCCATCAAGATGAATTTAAAATGGAAAAAAAGACAATCATGTCAGTAAAACAGTATTGTTTTGAAAAATCTTTCATGATTTCATCAACAAGCAACGGAGGAAATGGATACCTCAACACTTAAATTTGGTATTGATACTACAAATGATGCAACAGCATATCCTGCTAATATGCACCAACTGTTGTTTGTTTTCATTGCTAAATTCACCATGAAAACAATATCGAGAACAAAAATTGTCTACGTGCCAACCGAAGACAGAGAGCTATGAGCACAGCTGTCCGCCTAAAGTGAACGACAGTTGAACAGATAGCTTACGTCAGGCAGGAAGTAAGACAACAACTGAATGAATTAGCCACTACTGCATTCAATTGTTCTCGCCTTGAAGCGAGCAATCAGCTCAGTTATCGCTTGAAGATCTCAGTCTGCGGTTGGCATAAGCTGCCACCTTATTACAAACATTCTAAATCTAATATAATTGATTTGCATTTTGTAACTAGCAACACTAAATGCATGTCAGTCCCCCAAAGACTTTTTAGACAATGGCAAAACTAAGCGCAAGCCACGATACAATCGAATTGCTCACAAAGTAAGAATATTGCATTTAAATCAAATTCATAATACATTAATTTTCCTCATTGGTAGTTTGTGCTAATCACGTAATTAATGAAGAAAAATGTCAAATGACTTAAAAAATGCACATGATGTTACGTTTTTATAGCTTTTTCCTCGATTTTTTAACATCCCAACCAAAATGGACATCTTACGGTAAATCAAGAAGCAAACTGGTGTGGCGACATGAGCCATTTTTGAATTTGCAGCCAGTTTCCAGAAATTCCCTACAGTACTAAAAGAGCGATAAAAGCCCATGTATTGCACCGCAGTCAAGCCTTCATGGCGAGTTCCAATGAGTTCGCAAAAGGGCAATAAACTGCAGTGAACTTTATGGCTTTTAGGTCACATCAGGGTTTATAAACTTCTGTTACTTCAAAAGAAAATATATCAACTCAGTTTTGTAACATAACAGTAGTTTTCAAAAGTTGAAAACGAATTTCATCAAACTTTGTCTGGCTTCGTTGAAATTATGATGAAACCTCTGAAGAAAGACAGATGAAAAATAACACTAAATAGTTTGAAAATTAGCTAAAAATTTTTTCTTTGAAAGCTCACATATTTTTGGGTGAGAAAATTTTTTTGTCAACTTCTGCTTGAAAACTAGACAAGTCAACTCGACCCGCAAAACTACTTTTGAAGCCAAATACCAGCAGGCCTATGCTATCATGACTACACAAACTCGCACAACATTCAACGGTATGTTCCATAACCTCTCTCGGCCTTAGAAGTGCTACAGCGAAGCGGTCAATGTCCCAAAACAAATTCAGGCCATAGGAACAGCAGACGACAACTCATACCTTGGTCGCTCACTCAACTCTGTGTCAGACGAAGTCTTTCTCTGATTGGCCAGTGTCAGGTCTATACTCCGTTTGCGCACCAATAATATCTGTCCTTTCTGCTCTGAACTCAACGTCTTTGATGATATAATATTGTTGTTCCTGAACACACCGTCGCTATCATGGTCGCTGCTGTTGTTGCTATGGTAACCCTGCAACAATTCAAATCATGCAGCCGGGTTTTAATAGGCTACACCCTAATACACAAAACAAATTTCATAGAAACAGGGTCCTGAGAAGCTACAGTAGTCACAAATTGGCTGACAACAAAGAGATCTTTTCCTCATGAAAATATTTTTTTCATATTCATTTTCTTGACAATTTCTTTTACTAAACTTTATGTCTTTTAGAATCAGTGAAAATTCCCCAAACTTTAAGGAAACACACCTGATTTTCGGTGTTTGACACCTTAAATCAGTTGACTACACACGGTATATTTAAATAAATTACAATTTCATGCAATTTTACCCAATGTTCTTAGTTGCACAGATAACCCTCCATGTGGATTAAACAGAGTACTGTCTATGGTCCACATTATTCAGACTGGGATTATCGAGGGGGAAAACAAATCTCATTTAGGTCAACAACACTTGAGGCACATCAAAGTAACACTACTACGACCAACGTGACACGAATATAACTATGTCAAAAGGGGAAATAAAGAAAAGAGATAAAAAATAAAAGGTCAATCAATCACTGTTTGCTCAGGAATAACAGTACAATATTGTATTAGTCACTTAAGTCATGCCCCTTAACTAAGTCCACAATCACATTTAGTAATAGTAACCGCGTAGCTATTTTGACATTCTGTTGCACGCAACACCCATCAGCAGGATCTAAAACCTCCCACCGCAAGTTCCTGTCGCCAAAATCTGACAAAAAACAAAAAGAACCATGTCCCTTTGTCAGCAAGTCGAATAATTTTTTGTTTACAAATAGGACTGGTCATAGAAGACTCTGGTTTTGTTTATCAAATTTGATTGGTTTAATATTATTTCGTGAAGTTAATATAGCATTAAGGTGTTGTGTAGAAGTCAGTCACATTCATTTTCAATCACAAACTATAAATATGCACTTCAATAAACTAGTCAAGTTTTACCTTATTGTATCTACCCAGTTATATCCAGCTGTCGAACTGCATCAGGTACATACAGCGATTAAAATGTCAGTCAGTAGAACACACTGCTTTATTTTAGAGATTCACTGATACGCAATTTTTAATTTATGGTGTATTAGTTCTAAATAACAGACAAGAAAAGTCAGCTGTGACCTGTCACTAATTATGACCTGGTGAAGGTAACTAGCACAGAGGCTAGGGATGACATTTTGCAAAAGAGCACCAGGTGCTTGTGTCAACTCAACATTTGATGCTCAGCCTGTTAAATAACATATGGTGAATATTGTTTATTCGGATGGGTGCAGACTATACCAGCATGGCAACTAAACGTACTTGAGTATAGGGGCAGAAGGTGATTGGCAAAATTGCGTGCATGAGCCACGAATCAATTTATTGAGTAGAACGAGCGGCACAGTAAATCATCAGTTAAATGCACACAGCTTTTTTCTTATTGTTTTACATAGTTTCCTTACGAAATATCTATTAGAATGTTAATCGAGGTGTGCTAATTATTAAGAAAAAAATGGACACGTGATAGACCTCCATGATAGCAAGTATCAGCATATGTTAATAAAAACAACCACGATTTTAAATCGACTTGACATGTTTCGGTGTCATTTATTAAAACACCATCATCAGAAGAGAGATTACAGTGGTCACCTAGCTAGGCAAATTTATCTGTGCTGGATGTTGCTCCAGTTATATAGGCCAGGTTCACACATAGATATTCATCTACAGAGCTCCAATCATTGTTATCAGCAGTGCTCTTTAATTTATTTTGCAATAATAGACCAGGCAGAAACAACAAAGGAGCTTAAAAGTCCTGAGGCTCTACACATCAGTTGGTGCAAGCCCAATTTCAACAGGCAACTGACACACCACAGGTTGTCATTGTTGGTCTAGTTTATTGTCACTCCCTGTAACTGATTGTATCTGTGCTTCATTACTTGTTGCTGGGCCTAGCTAGGTGGCCAATGCATTCTCTCTTATGATGATGGTGTTTGAATAAATGACACCAAAACATGTCATTGACAAGTCGATTTAAAACCGTGGTTGTTTTTACTAAGACACGTGATAGGCATTGCAATATTTATTACATTGTATGAACTACCCGAAGAATTATCATTGGATGTCTTACCACGATGGTTGATACAAATTTTTCGCTACATTACAAATTGAGTGTAGACGTCTTAAATCAGTGATCAGTAGGCATCATTGAAAAACTGATTTTAAACATGAGTTAAAACTTCTGAAGGTGACACTATGGGTTTCACGGCCAAATAATGCATTTCAAGATTAATATTGGATGGGATAAACTTCTTGAAGTTATTAGCTTTGATCAGAACTATAAAACAATAAAATCTTTTGTTTTTGTGATTTTATAAAAAATTACCTTAGTTTTCATGCAATCGTCTGCCAGACAGGCTGATGTATTTACCCTTTAAACACACTTAAACTACTTCACAATTTAACATGTGGTATTTGGCTCAGTGCCAGAGCCTTCGTCTGGTGGGTTCGATTCTGCGCTACAGTTATCTGCTAAGACAGGATCTTTAAAGAAATGATCAAGCAGGGAAGCCATGACAATTTGGAAACCAGACAGCGTGACATCCAGAATCTAGAGATACAGTGAAGGTTGGTGTCTGAACGTGGAACATTATGTAGTCGTTAAAATGAACAGCAAATCAAATTGGGCGTAATAACTTACAAAACGCTACAAGAGGCGGTTTTCACTAAATTATCAAACTGCAAATAGAAAATTCTTTTCCTCCACTTACCAAGTTGTTTGCCGAGTCAACACTTCCGTTCCTGCTGGTTGAAGCATGACACGTGTTAGAACCTGAAATTAACGAGAGCAGCAAAGGTAACAGCAAAGTTGCGAAACTTAGGCCAAAGCAACACAACTCCTTTTAAGTAACGCCACCTTGTGGCAAATACCCAGAAAGGTTGAAGCAAAAACATTTTCTCCACTGAATAACGGGCATCAAACTGGTTCCCAAAATACGGGCACATTACATCAGACTATTGCCATTACAACCAACACAGCAACTGCAAATTTGATATGACTGCATGGTACTCATGGCAAATATTCAATTTAATGCTAATTAAAAGTACATTCGCTTTTAATGCATATCCACAGCTTGACTTGTCTTAATTGAAAACAAAATAACACAACAACTAGCAGCAACTTTCCACTTTAAGCAGAGCCACATCTTGGCCATTTGATGAACCATTTCAAACCCTAAACAATGACTAGCGTAAAACCTATGCTACATTTCCGTATGACTTTCAATTGTATTTTTTTAGTGATTACTGCCATCTAGTGAATGAAAGATAACAACAATGTGGAGTGTTGGAATGCGCCCACGACTGCACCGTAAACAGGGTGCTTCTAAGGGTGTTTTGGTGTCACAAAAATGTCCATTAGATGGTGCAGCATAAGTCAGACCCGTTCGAAATTGGAAGAGGCATCGTTGTCTCTAAGATAAAACTATTAGCCAAATTTCATGAAAATCTGCAAAGGTACAAAGACAACATAAAAACTAAAATTGCCATTAGGGAGCACAGTAAGCGGTAGTAAGAGCCATCCAAAAACTTGTAAGCAGTCATTGTCACACATATAAGAAAACATCTGGAAAAGTTCATTAAGTTCCTGCAAATGTATCAGGAGCTATAGCCATGGCCAAAAAATACAAAATCACCACTAGGGGACGCCAGCGTTGTCAGACCAGTATGAAAATCAACGTCAGCCATGTTCTTCGCATCAGGAACACAACTGCTAAGTTTCATAATGTTCCTTTTAGTTTGGCGGAAAAAGAGGCAGATGCTAAATAACAAACTCGAAATAACAAAAACGGCCACTAGGTGGCACACAATACACTGCATCCATCTGAAAATGAAAAGACGTTGTTGTACCCTTAATTGAAACCTTTTCGCAAACCTTCACGAAAATCCATCCACGAACTCTCAAGATAGAGAGGCAAACATAAAAACACATTGCCACAAAGGGCAGAGCAGTTAACGGATGAGCCTGAAACTCGTCTGTCTCCAGCTTCATAGAAACACATCTACCAAATCTCATTAAGATCCTGCAAGGCATTTACGAGATACAGCAGCAGACACCGGACACCAGACGCCCGGACGCCCAGACAGTGATGATGGCAATATGTACCCACATATAAATATGTGGTCACATAAAAAAGTGAAAGTAAATGGTACAACCCAAACGTTTTGAGGGTTGCACTTTCTGTCTGTAGTGGAAAAATGCTAACAGCTTAGAAGAGGAAAGTACACTAAGTATAAAAAATGTATTGTGAAGCCAGAGGCTTTATGCTTCAAACTCAACAATAACAAGAGACAGTCACCCGCTTTTCACATTTCTTAGTATCCCTTTAATTATAGTAGATTAGTCTTACCCTGAGGCGTTGAATTGTGACGCATCCTGGAATCCGAAGATGCCGGTGGAGGAAGACTAGGAGAAATATCAGTGTCACTCTGAAATAACCAATCGACAGATGAACCATTTTCTTGCACGTGAAGCTATGTACTTATACGAATGCAGATGAACTCACCTGGTACATACAAAACATTTCGACGCACAAAAACCGAGGAGTAAGAGCCTAAAACACCGTGTGAGTGAAAATTACAAAACCGGCAAATATTAATGTGCATTAGATTTAACAAATTAGAAATCAAAGCAGCAATAGAGCACCGTTTGTCAAATAAATAACCTGTGCTTTTTAGTAACGTTTACCCTCTAAAACTGGTTTCAACTTTTTCCTTGTTCGGATGAGGAGTGATTTTGGTCTTGCGTAGAGCTCACAGTAAGTTATTGGTTGAGAGTCATGCTTGGTACGTAAAATGACCCACAGAGACTAGTCTCATTAGAAGTTCTTTCCAGGACCAAAAATCCCATTTGTTTTGACTTCGAAACTTATTGAGAGCTACTTCATGGTTGTATAAATGAAATGTGACGAGAAGGTGGCCTTAGAGCCACTTTGAACGACGTTCTTGAACAGCAGATGCACAGAAATCACTCGATTAAGAATTGCTAAATTATGTTTTCACCGTGATTTTTATTCGTTTTGAATTGTTACAAAATTTCACGTTTTGATTTTTTCAAAAAAACATTGAGATTATTGGCAATGATTCCGACTTCTCTGGGGACACTAGTTAAATTTTTCGCTATTATCGTTACAGAATGGAAGGACACACCTGGGTCAAAGACCATGTTACCTTTCGATGTATAGCATACAAAAATCGGGTGTGAATAAACTTGAATTTTAACCGTCTTATCGATCAAACTCAGCCTAGCAACTTTAAGACAACATGCGCTTATAAAATGGCTAGCCAAAATAAAGCTTTGAAGCATTTTAAATAATCAGTGCAAGAGATGTGGCGCCAAACAAAAGAATACAGAAATGGTTAACAATTGAACATTGAGTGATATCCGTGAGGACAACTAGGGCAGCTCTACCTATCAGCAGTGACCTTTGACATGGAAAGTTCAAAAGGTATGTCAATGTATCGGCATGTGTCCAGACTACAACTACTGACACTGATACCCACCAATAGCGGAAGAACGAGCCAGAAATCAAAACACGCTATCACGTGTTAACCAATAAATTTTGTGAACACAATTACCACGTTTCATCTGGACATTTCGAAAATTAATCACTAGAAAACATTCAAAGAGAACAACAGAAGTGAAGTTGCAGCAATGGAGGCAGTGAACCGTTAATAATAAACTTTTTAGAATCTCAAAAGTACAGGGAAATAGAAGGTTAAAAACACAAGACAAAAAATAAAATAATAAAAGTACAAGTGCAAGACATGGATAACATAAAAAGTCAAAGATATATTTCTATTATGGTCCGTAAAATAAGAAAGATGGCAATCAAAATGAAAACTGATGAAAGATAAAAGACAATCAGCATTAGTTGCCAGGTTTTTATTGAAAGCAACCATTTTCTCTGAACAAACATCAACAGTTCTGTAGAGAATGCTTTAAATTCCACATTCACTCATATAACAAATTAAAACTAAAAGAGGTTATACTAAAACTAGAGATTTTAAAACGCTGCAGTATGTCCCACTGAAGTTGGAACGTGCCACAAATTGGATGAAATCGTGGATTTGCACAAAGTTTTACTAGCTCCTGAACGGTGGTTTTAAAATGGTTGACCAATGAGCTTATTGAATTGACAAAAACAAGTCACGAAACAACCCCTCACAACAAACATCAACAATTCTGTCAAAAATGCATTAAATTCCACACTCACTCATATAGCAAATTACAACTAAAAGAGGTTATACTAAAACTAGAGATTTTGAAATGCTGCAGCTCAGATAGCACATCCCACTGAAGTTGGAATGTGCCACAAATTGGATGAAATCGTGGATTTGCACCAAGTTTTACTTACCTAGTTCCTGAACGGTGGTTTTAAAATGGTTGACCAATGAGCTTATTGAATTGACAAAAACAAGTCACGAAACAACCCCTCACCCAGCCATCACACGGAAGAATACTCAATGTGTAAATATTAGAAACTGAGTAATACTACTTACCCGTTTTCTCAACAAGGGCATGTCCCATTTATCTGTGATAGGGGGTGGTAGCACTTTCTTCATGAATGCGTCGCGTTTGGCCTAAATGGACAGTACATGACTGAATACAATGAAATTACAATCAAGGCCCTTTCATGCTAACGTCAACGTGTCGATGTTTCGAGGAATTGCGGTTGTATGAATGGATGACTTCAGTTCTAGCAACAGTTAACTTTGCAGTAAACAGGTGGATTTAACAGCGGAGCGTCAACACTGTGGTGCAGTATGATGACTAACTTCGGTCCCATCAAAGTTATCACCAGGGGCCACTGTCATCATCAACAATTAAAGGGCAGTGTCACCGGTAATAGCTGCTCATTTTTTGCTCGAATAACTTGACCACCAATCGGATTAGAAATAAGTTTTATGTCAATTAGCACAAGTCACGTAAATGTTCCCAAATTACCCCATTAAAAAAAATGTTAGCATGCAGACGTTGCATCAGCGCTATCTTGCGATTACTTTGATGTCCGTTAACTACCGAAGCCGGTATGAAAGGTTCAGTTAACTTCGCAGTTTACGTCGACGCTCCACTCAGACCAGACTTAAATCAGTATAAAAGGGCCTTCAGACCCATCACACAGACATTGAACACCAATCAGCAGCTTCCAGTTTCATGACTTATATGTATTGTTTAGAAATTATACCCCACTCAGCCCAATCACCTGCAGACAGCGCAGTACCATACCTGCTGTGTTTGCAATGCAATAAACCAAATCTAGCGGAAATAATTACAGGTAAAGTAGTCTCTAACAAACATTTATTAGCTCAATTAACTCAAGCATGTCTTCATGAATATGCTGGACTTGCTCCTTGGCTGGGGTAAAGCACCTCACCTAGCCTTGGTGTAGGACAGTTTGCACTGTTTTTATGGCATGTTGTGGAAATTAGTGAAAAGCAAAACATATTATAAAGACAGGATAATAACGCAGCATTATGTTGGTGGGTATTCGCCTCCACAAAGATACAAATAAGCGTGACGTGACGAGTGCAAACTATTTTTCATTGTTAAAGCACTACACACACACCTCGGGTTTCAATGCAAAAATAATTAATCAAAACTAGCAAGCTGTACTTCCAGAAACAATTTGTGTCCCCAATAACTGTTGCCACGACAACTCATGACAGCTGGTGAACATTTAGTGATTAAAATTGCATTTTGAAAACAAGTTTTATTCATATGAAACTGAAGTGCGCAGTCGTAATAAACTCTCATTTCCTGAGTCGGTTTTTACTCACAAGAACAAAAACTCGAAGCAAAAACAAAATTTTTTCAATTTGAATGATGTTATTTGAACTAAATGCACCATTTTCGAATCCGCAATTTTACTATTTGCCAACCCTACTGAACATTGAGTCATTTATTGTTTCGATATTGTTGGTAACATAACTAGAATCCTATCATGGTAAGGAATACTAGGAGACCAATTTTAAGGTAAAAGACAATTTTCGTTTGTCAGCCAGCTTAGCAAGGTGAAATGTAGCTTTAATTAGGCAATAGGTCCATCCCCGATTGAACTCTCCTCTTTCGTGGAGGTAGAAAATACACAGCATGACTGACCTACTTTTCCAAATGTCACTAATATTGTGCTTTTTGACAAGATCTCGTTGTCAGTATTGCAACTAAAAATCCATTAATAAAAATTTGCCAACATTAGAATTGTAAAACATATTAACAAACACATCTCCACGGCAACAAAAAGGACAAGCGCTTGAAGATTTGTTGCATTGTGGGTAAATACCTTAAAGTAATAGCAGTGCTTTGTTATTTCAGGATTGGCCTTTTGAGTATACACACTATATCAATATAATGTGTTGGAGTGAATTTTTTTATAAAAGGGGGCACTTATTTGAACAAGGGGCGTTAACCTGGAGAGTATGGCACATGCAATATCATAGCCCGCTGTCATCAAAAAAGACTAAATCACCCAGCTCCGTCCGTCAGTAATGTGCCTTCCCTTTATCCCTGAAATCCGCCTCAAATTCACTGAAAAACAACAAGATGAATTACCTCCGCGCTGACCTATCAATCACCTGTCAGCCCTCTCTAAGAACTTCCTCATCCACCAATATTCCCCCTGACTCAGTTACTCATTAATGTCACCTTACCTGTAGCCCCAGAAGCCATATCATCATCGACTCATGGTTGTCAGCTGTCAGAAAGTGCTCCCGACCTTCACACCTGCATAACAAGGTAACACCTGGTCAATCACGGCACGATAGCTGATGCCATCTATTGGCAGAACCAAACACAAATTAGTTAAACAACCTGAAAGCCAGTTTGTTACATGTATACGGAGAATAGAATATGTCCGGTATTGCCATGAAATGTTAAATGTGAGCAATGTAGAGCAATGACATGGGCCCACTTTGTGCATCGCATACACCAAATAGAAGAAATGGTCATTATCTTAGAAATTTTCCACTAAACAAAGCAGTGTTAGTAAAGTTAATAATAGGCTTTAGGGGGAGCAAAGCTGGTCAGGAATGCTCTCCTCAATAGGAACACACTTTTCAACAAGTTTGGAGCATAGGGAAGCAAGACAACAAGAGCAACAGAAAGGCCACTAGGGGGCACAACATAGATCAACTCCATCGGAAACACAGTCCTTGTTGTGGCCTATGTGATAGTAACTTGTTTGCCAAATTTCAAGAACCTCTATCAAGGAATTTAGATACCAAGGCAAATTCAAAGAAAAACAAAATTGCCACTAGGCGACTCCCCAGTAGTTGGATTTGTCCTAAAATCCCCGTCAGTTGTACTCTCCTGAGGAGAACTGCATGCCAAACCTCATGAAGATCCATCAAGGACCATGTACTGAGCAACAGGCAAAAACATAAAATGCCACAAGAGGACACCACAGCCATGTACTTCCAAGAAGGAACACGTATGACAGTTTTGAGAAAGGATCCCTTAGAATGGTTTGTCCGATAGACAGGCGGATGCGAAAAAGCTTCATAACCCATCAATCAATTCTGTATGACACAGGCGCAAAGATTAAAAAATAAAATTGCCACTAGAAGGCACAGCGGTAGTCGGATCTATCCAACAGTTTCCTCATGCCGTCCCATTCATAGAAGAAACATAATATCTGCAAATTTTCTTGAACATCGATCAAAGGCTAAGCTACACATTTTCTTTTCACTAGTCTACCCTTTTCTACACTAAATGGAAAGACCCTCACAGCTGATGTTCAACATGTCTTGAATATCTACGATCTATGTGGCGGTTATCTTTGGCATAATCATGTCAAAAAAATGTGGCCCACAAATACTGGCTAACTACAGGGCTTGGAATGACCAATGACAAAAACGCGGAAACTTTTACGGCCCAAATCATGCGCGCTACCCAGCCTTGAAATGGTCGATGTGAACCTTTCCCCGACAAAAATTTTACAGCAAATCCGATTTTTTTTACGCGAAAATATAATAAAACGCGCGGACAGAACATTTGAAAAAAGCGGAAATCCGCGTTTCCGCGGAAAATTCCAAGCCCTCTAACCAGTGGGCGGAGCTTATCAGCAGTTCATTGTGGGAACTGAAAAATACTTGCCGTGAGATTCATGGAAAAGCTATTTTACTTATTCTGTGGTTTACAGCCAAATATATCTTACCAGACCAATAGCCCAATCAGAGATTCAAAATTATATGAAAAAGGATACAGAAGGAAAAATGCAGTCACTCTCTCATGCTCAGTAGCCGGTTAGTGTCACGAACTTACAAGGATAAAACAGGTCCTTACACATCACATAATCCAATGTAGACTAGATCAACGCTGACCCTACCTGATGATGAACTGGTTCTGAATGTCCAGATTCAGAGATATGGCTGCCGTTCCTATGGCGACGGTAAACAGTGGTGTCTCCGTCATAGACTCATCCTCACTGTTGAAGCAGACCAATTGGCATCCGGATTCATCATACATGAACCAGAGCCTACGTTTGGACTTGAGTCTTCCCAGAGCTGAAACAATACAAAATACGTATAAGGCCCAACTGCAAAGTTAAATGAACGGTTTATATGACCTTCGGTAGTCAACAGTATAGAAGTAAACAGTAGGTGACGCTGTCGTCATCGAAGTAATTGCAAGATAGCGCACGCTTATGTATCCCGTGCATGCTAACATTTTCTAATGTTACAATTTGAAAACATTTACGTATACTAACTGACATCAAACGTATTTCTAATTTGACTGGTGAATATTGCAGCAAAATATTAACAATTATTAGCAACGACACTGCCATTAATTGTTGAGATAGCAGTGGCCCCTGGTGATAACTTCGAAGATACTGAAGATGACCGTTCATACAGCACCACAGCGTCGACACTCCGCTGTTAAATCTACCAATTTACTGCGAAGTTAACTGGCGCTGTTAACTTCAATCCAGGACCAAATTTAAATGTTCATACCGATCGCAAGTCCCCAGAACATCAACTGCATGGACTTTAGTATGAAAGGGTCTCTAGAGACCATGCCATCAATCTTTACAGACCAAGACTAACAAAAGCAAGGTGCCTCACCCTAACCAAGCAGCAAGTCATGTCTGCCTGTAAATCTGTCTTAGAGAGTAATTGTTTCCACCAGATTAGATTTATAGCTTTGGAAACACAAAAGGCATGGTAATGCCCTGTCAGCAGGTGATCAGGGTGAGTGAGGTGTAATTTGCAAACATAATTTGTAAGTCATGACCCTGGTTTCCACTGACAACAGAAAGTATTCACAAAATCTGAATTCTTTCACGGAATTCGAAATTTCGAACGGAATTTACATGTTTCAGCAGTAGATACCATAGCTCTCATACTTTTGGTTGTTAATCATCATGCATTAAATATACATTCCATCATAGTTTACCATTTTCTGGTTGCAATTTAATTGATGATTGTTTTCCAGCAACTCAGATAATTTTTCCTGAAGGTAGCGCTGTTCTCTTCCAATTTTGAGACATGGGGAGCAGTATGCCATCAGAGGAACAGCATCAAAAGTAAAGCAATATCCAAATCATACTTTAGTTATTTGTCACTTTGAAATAGCAAAATGGGATTCGCTAATTTACTAAATGTAAAAAACGGAATTTCGTGCTTGCTAAAATGGATTTCTTTGCAAACGGACAACCAGGGTCTCTATATAGATAATCTCAATAACAGGCGGAGCACTGTCACGGACATCATGCACGTTGGGTACTTAGTTTAATTTAAGGAGCGACAAAAACACAATCGTGCAAATACATTCTGGACATACAGTAGTTTTCACAGGTTGAAGTGACACCAAGTGGTACAAAGTAAAAAATCCGCACCAACTTTTTACCAATTTTTATTTCTTTATCTGGCACAGTGCCAATAAATCAAATGGACGACCAATACTAACGTAATAAGAAAATAAGTATAAGGTTGTCCCCATTATTCGAGCGTGCGACGTATCTCATGAAGCACAGTGCCAGATAACGAAGGTAGAGATACCCAAGATGTAAACACGCTATTGTAGGTTGCAATTTGTTTGCAACACGCACGCACGCACGCACGCACACAATCTGGTAGCCTAGGTTGGCTTGGAGTGTGAGGGAAGCGTTAGGACCACCGCAGAGAGAAGGCTATGAGCTGAGCTACTTGACGTCAATAAACACGGACAAAGTGAGGAAAAATGCTCCTTGACCTGTAAACTGCATTTGCAGTATTCGGCATAAATGTGGCATACATGGTTACGAGACAGCGAGAGAGATTTGTTGATGTCAGGTGATGCAATTATCAATTTTGATTGGCTGCCAATGGTAATCGGCTCAACACTTAGCTCATATTGCCCACTTACAAGGTTCATTTTTGGTGTAGACATGAGCTTTGAGCCAAAGTCATTTGCATTCCAGGTGCATCACAGCTCTCCCTGTGTGCTGGACTCTAGTGTTCAAGTTGCACTCTGATTAGGCACACAAGTCACCTAGGTAGGCCTGTGCACAGCTATTGCGGCGCTCGAAAGTTCGAAACCAAACATAAGGTTCTTACATCTGACTAAGGCGAGGCTCCCAATCAAAAAAATTCTAGTGAGCAATGCATGAACTCACCACCACCAGTTCGGTGCGACAGGTATCCAGACAGGCTCTGCCATCCAGCCATGGTGGGACTCCCAGCCAGTCACTAGCACCACGGCTATAAAATGACCACCGTCCAAGGGTATTCACACCACATGCTGAAGCAGTCACTCAGCCTGGAATAAAATGAGAACAAAATTTGTAATAAACTCTGATGCAAGTCTAATGGATGGTTGGGTAAGTCTGGGTTCAAATCATCCCTATGATATCAATACTGCTGAATTACTTTAGGGACAGGACCCTCTCTCTCCTGAGGGGAAAGGTGCGGCAGCCTTCTGAGGGGAAATTTTTCAGGCGAGGGGAAAATCGCCCATGGTTGCCGCCAGTTTGAGGGACTGTGCGAGATAAAAGCGATTCTACATCTGACAGATTTGTTTAACTACTGGGAGGAAACTTTTGGGGCTGATGATGGGAATTTCGTGTGATTTGAATATATATTTTTCAGATGGAAATGGAGCCGATACTGGCCACAGAATTGAGGCATCAAATTAGCGCCCTGAGTGGTAACCACCGAAGAGCATCTGTTCAGTAACTTTTGTGTCTACCAGGGGCGTTATATGTATGTGTTAAGGCGTTTCCTTGATTGCACTATAATAGAGGTTTACTACCGCTCACAGGTAACTGTTTATTGGTCACTTATATCGTTCTATTGTAGACTAACCAATCAAGAATATCGTTTGATGAGATTTGGCTTGAGTGTTCTAACTGTTTATTAGTCGATTATATCTTGCTATTGTAGACTAACCAATGATTCAAGAGTATTGTTTGATGAGATTTGGCTTGAACGTTCGTTTGTAGTAAGCATTCGGATTTTGGTTGTAACCATGTGAACATGCACTTACAGAGCTTAGTGAGGTAAAAAAATCCAGTAAGTAACTTGAGTTAGTCTTTCTGTTTGCAACATCATCCCCCTAGTTTATATTAAACTTTATTGGTGCTTTGTGTTTACCCTGTACATGTAGGTCTGCTATATGGTATGACTAATGCATCCTTGCTACTTAACTCCTGACAAATGCGGGCTGGAGCCCCCTGTATTTGCCAAGAGTACATTGAGTAACCTATATGAAATGCTTTTAGTTCTGTTAGCTTACAAGCCTCCACACTGTTTATAGCAAACTGTCTCTTCAACAAGAAAAAAAATGTTAAGCTTAAAGTGGTGTTTAATTGCCCAATCTTATAGTGGGGTTGCAGATTAACATAGATCAGTTTCAGAAATTTTCTCATTTCAGAAATAGACGTCACTGAAAAGACCCGCGTTCAAATCTTCTTTTAAAAAACCAACAGATCACAATCAGAAACCATTTGCATCTAAAACGCCTTATTTTCAGACAACGGAGATTGGTTTTCCTAGAGATGTGGGCAACTGCATGATTTTGAAAGAATTATATTATGAAATATTTAGTCATGAATGCTATGTACAATACATGTTTCGGGCATGAATGCTATGTACAATACATGTTTCAGCCATGAATGCTATGTACAATACATGTTTCGGGCACATGTTGTTCAATTTCAATATTTTTTTAACACAGCTATAACATTTCTGCATATCCTCCCATTATTCGGACGAGAGAACATGACTAAAATCAGGAAGAGATAACCAGGAAGGGACAACTAGCTAAACCGCCGTTTTTGGCCTCCTTCCCCGGACTAATTTCAGGACTTAAGTTTCGTTTAAAAGGAAACAGATGATTTTATCAGAGAGATTAAAGCTTTTTCTATAGAAGGATATCAAAAAATTCACTTTGCAACCTTAAACAGTGGTGTAATTGTACTTTAAAAATATCGACTTCAGAGCACTCAATCGCAACTTCCCACACGCAGTCACGGGTATTTAAGCTTTTCCGTCGATGTATAGACGGCGCAGTAGTCAAGTACTCCCTCATTTGCATATCAAAATTGCATGTGGGAGTTCTGAGACTCGTCAGTTGTTGGTCGAGCGCTTGAGTGGATAAAGCGGTGACCTCCCACTGAGAGCACGCGCTGATGAAGATACCACTCGATCGCTTCGCAATCAGGAGGTGAAAACACTCTCATGACCGCAGTTCTGAATTCCAGCTAAGCAAGCCCTATTTCGAGGAGCGGACTTTGAATTGTTTTCGTCCCCTGACAGTGGATTGCAGAGATTAGAATGAGGTCAACATCAAACTTTCTGCGGCTACATGTCGTGTTGACAAAAGTTTGAAGTGTCAGAACCATAGACGGAGCGTGCGGGATGTCTATGATTCCTGTTCTTCAGTTGACGAAAACATTGCTATTGGCATAAAGAATGGCCGTGGGAAATTAATTTTGAGGTGGACACCTGTATCCAAGAATAAATATTAATACTCTGTAATATCTCATCCTCCGCGTTTCGTTTCTTTGACGCTGTTTGGGGTTGCGGTATCGTGAAACAACACTGTCGGGTGAGAGAAGTTGCACCGAATAATTGGAATTGGCTGCAGTTCTTCCTTTAGAATGCCCGGACTCAACTGTGTCGTTTTCTTGGCAAGTCTCTTGCCTGCCGAAATTTTTCTGAGCATTGAAGACATCGGCCTTCTCTTGCGCCAATCAACCTTTTATCTGCTCAGGCTACAAAAATGTTATGCCTAATTTTCTACCATTTTAGCACACTTTGTGGTTCTGCTACAGTTAGCACTGCCATAATCGTATTTCTTAATTCCGCCACAGTATGCATACTTGGAAGTTAGTTTTGCTAGGTGTTGTTCATCATTAAATGCCTCAAATTCCTTGACGCCATGGACATTTCCGTCAACACAAAACGCACCCTTGCCATTCTTAAAAATTCGTATATATGTGCTATAATTGCTTCAAAGGACCGGCAGTAACCGTGGCTGGAATGTCGGTAGCTTCGCGACTAAGTATACAACTAACTCCTGTTGAAATTCTCCATACTTCAAAATTCTTGTTTGCAGGTGCTGGTAATTGCCTTCAATGGTTTTCATAATAAGAGACTAGAAATGCGAGTTGTCACTGCCTTACATTTTCACTGGCCACCTTGCTACATTCGACTTGCGCAATAGCCGAATTAGTGTCCACATTTGTGGTCACGTGCCGGATACAGGCCCATGAGACAAGTTGCAGCAACAAATTCAGTACGAATCTATAAACCCTTTTACACGCACAATTAAAGGTGAAAGCAACCTTTTTTCATGTCACTTTTAGCACAAATAAGGTTCGTTGATTATCCCAGACACATTTTTCACTTAATTGCAACTTTTCGTAATTTGATTAATTTCTCGTCATCTACTCCGGAAGTGACGTTTGGGGAGGCAAGAGTTTCGCGCCAATTTCTTTTCATTATAGTCTGACTGTGAGAGCTGTCGAGTGAGTCATTGTTCTACCTCGGTTGTGATCAGTTCGGTCGTCGTTTGCTTTTGTTTACAAGTCAGTCAACATGCCACGTCTCACACGCGCTTTGGGTACCTTGCGTCGCTTTCCGAAGGATGACACACTTCGCGTACTTGGCTAGCTCGTTCATGTGAAGAACGCAGAGTTACCCGTCCACGCAACGTACAAAGCAGTGGAGGGTTACCGAGTGTGTGGCAAGCATTTTCTGCCGTCAGATTATGACAGATATGCACGCTGAATTGATGAAGGTCCCTGCAAAACAACGCCTTAAGAAGGGTACCATACCGTCGCTGTCGATTCCCGGCAGTGCCCCGTCGCCAACCCCGAGAAGTGCGTTTTTGAAGCGAGAAGCCTTGGGAGCTGTGGCCACTATATACACTGACTGGAGGCACTTCATCTGCTGTCACCCGTGCCTCCGAACGTACCCCATTGCGTGCAATTTCGGAAACTAGCAGTGATTCGCCCTGTGCTGTTGTCTCTGAGCCCAGAGCCTGTAAGCAGTCCTGCAGCGATGTTGAGTAGTGGGAGTGAATACAGGCCCAGTTCGACACCCAGTGAAGAGGACAGTTCGTCATCCAATGAACAGATCGGTGAGCCTAAGTTTGATAAGTTTATTGTGGACTTGTATTGGAGCTATTTGGAAGGTGCCAGGTGTGTGGCGAGGGAGTCACACGGCGGGATGCAAGCAACTTGGGTGCTCAGATCACTCTTCAGTGGGAGTGTGTCGCGGGACACTCAGGCAAGTGGGACAGTTCTTACTCTGTACGTGAGACAATAATGAGTACACCCCAGTACGCAGCAACAGCGTGGCATGTTGACTGACTCCTAAGCAAAAGCAAACGACGACCGAACTTATCACAACCGAGGTAGAACAATGACTGACTCGACTGCTCTCACAGTCAGACTATATGAAAAGAAATTGGCGCGAAATTCTTGCCTCCCAAAACGTCACTTCCGGAGTAGACAACGAGTAATCAATTAAATTACGAAAAGCAGTAAATAAGTGAAAAATATGTCTGGGATAATCAACGAACCTTATTTTTGCTAAAAATGACATGAAAAAAGGTTGCCTTCGCCTTTAAACGCGCAAAACTGATACTGTATTTCTTAAACCTTTAATTCAATGCTCAAGCTATACAACGAATGCGTGTTGAAACACAACATTGACCTTGGACCAACGATGGACTCCTTGCATCAGGACCTTAGTAAGCGGGGGGAGGGCGAGTGCCACCCCAAAAAAATTGCATGCCTCAGGGTCAAACCATGGCAACCGACAAAGGTGTGGGGCTGGGGAAAGACAAAAAAGAAAGACTTCGAATACTGATCAGAGCGAAAATTCAAGAGAACATTGACAACTCGGTATCAGTGTATGGCTTACCATTTGAGGGCCCTGGCCAGGACAATTGTTGTTAGGGTCTCCGTTTTTGCAGCATAGGTCGTCTAAGTGCCCTTGAAAATGTGCACTTAATCATTCATACATGTATTTCGAAAATTCGAGAAAATTTGTGAAGCAAAAGTTTTTCGGAGCGTATTAATTCAGTCCAAGTTTTCCAGTGGTCCATAGGCGGTGCACTACAGGGGGGCTGAGGGGGCTTTAGCCCTCACTTTTTTCAGTACTGCGCCTTCTGTACACCTCCGGCATGACACTACCAACTACTCATGAGGGGAAGTTGAGATTCCAAATTCATCAAAAACACAAAACATTCGTGCACAGCACAGAAGCTGTCTTGTAAGAAATGGCGATGCGTCACTGAACTTAGTTGAAGCCTGAAGGCAAAAATTCGATCCATCATCAGACCACCATATCGCAAAGAAGGACCCTAAACGATAACAGGGGTATTTCTTGAATGTCGGGCAGCTCTAAATGCTTTATTGAATTAAAAACTAGACTAATGAAATTCAAAAATTTACAAACCGTAGATCAAAAAAGAAGTTCAAGTCATTGCTCATAAATTTGGAAAGATTGTCTTTGCACTTCCTTGATGCTTGTAGTTCCCAGTATTGTGCAATGAATTTAGGTTCTTCTAGACCGAATCGTTTGCTTGCCATTCCCGTGCACACTGCAAAGGCTGGACACGTTGTGACTCAGTGACGCACCCACGTTAAAAATAAGGTGTAGTCATGCAGTAGAATCCGCGCACAGTGATTGACGGGGAAAGAACTTGAACTGCACTGAGGGGTTGAAGTGTGTGCATTTTTGGGACACGCGTTCATTTTCCCAGCCGCCCTGCAGAAGCTGGACCAGTGGCCGTGTTTCAACAAGGAATTTTGATACAGCTCTATAGGCCAAGGATTTCGGGATCATATCTTTCCAAAAAATCTTCAGGAAATGACCGTATTAAAATGAACTTTTCCCGAAACTGGGTCAAAAAACGACCTTGGAGCCAGAACACGGGTATAGGTTCGAGTTAAGCCGCACGTCTCAAATGAATCATAGCGGAGCTGACCAGCGACTAGCATTAGCTCGTCGAATTGCGCATGAATCATAGCAGAGCTGACCAGCGACTAGCATTAGTTCGTCGAATTGCGCATGAATCATAGCAGAGCTGACCAGCGACTAGCATTAGTTCGTCGAATTGCGCATGAATCATAGCAGAGCTGACCAGCGACTAGCATTAGTTCGTCGAATTGCGCATGCATGGATCAGACTTCCCGGCGACGCCACGACACCGGCCACCGTGGCGGGAGCAGCTAATTTCTTGACTAACACCTGCTTCTAAATCTGGATTTAAGCAAAATGACGAAGTCCACGCATACACACATGCAAACGTATCCAAATACAATTAAATGTATTTTCATGTGAAACCATTCAATGTCCTTTGAACATTGACTTGCATGATGAGTTCTTCATTTTCTTAGATCTGCCCAGTCAGATAGAACTGCGTTTCAAGTCATTCACTATAAGGCACTCGAGGGTTCAAATTGGAAGCTCGCGCCGTATGACGTCGTATGACGTAGACGATGCGAGCCTCATTTGCATATATTAGTGACATCTGTTGGTTCAAAAAAGAGGATCATGCCCGAGTACATGCCTGGGAAGAGGCATCTTTTGGAAGGGTAAAACAAGTCATGTTCAAAGCATCCCAGTGCCATTACTATGAAGTCTTTGGGGACAAAAGTGGTGTCATTTTATAGCTAAAGAGTTAAGCTTTCAAACACAATGCTTGGATTCCAGACTACTTTAACATTTACTTTTGAAATCACCTTTGAAAATACGTTAAAATGCACTCAAACAGTTGTCCCTTCCTGGTTATCTCTTCCTGCTAAAATTAATAAACACTGAGTAGTCTAATCCAAATAAATGCCTCATTGGGGCTATTTTGTAAACAGCATACACAATTAAATGCCCTGTAAGATACTTCACGCTCACATGCCCCATGGAGATTCTTTTGCATGTCTGACCGGACACTAAGAGCACGATTTCTATACTTTCAAAATTTTTGGTCTTTTAAAATAACAGAATCGTACGTAAGTATTGCAATCGGACAAAGACCATTCAGCCATTTCACAGCGAAAAGCAAAATGCATCTTCAGTGGGTGTTATACAAAGTATCATAGTAAACATTTCGTTTCACAACATTTCAACCAAACCGTATTCCTGAATACAGACAGGTTACATGTCTTAGGCTCTACCTGTAACACAAGTTAGTTCACCACATGTTTACCCATCTCGTAAACAATCATCACAGAACACTGTGTGTAACACTTGACCTGCAATGTGTTTCAAAATGACCCCTGCCATAGTACTAAGGTCCGACACATCTCAAACTCAAATTCTGTCTGCACTTAAACTAGAACGTAATATAGTGTTCACCCAATGGCAGCAACGAAAAAACACAATCGCACCCCAGGTTTGAGGCAAGCAGACCCTTGGCTTACCTCAAAAACTGCAAGTACCTTCAAAGAAATAATCCAACTGCAACTAATGTTACCCCTCTCTAATTTGTGCAATCAGGTGTGTACCCTTCCTCAATTACATCCAGAAATAGGTTATAAACAACTCTGGCCCACTTTATGGAAAAGTAATGGCAGCCAGTTTTACCTTTCATTAATTCTGGCCAGACACAACACAATACCGTAAACAAATTGCCTTGGGTTATACACCAGCTGACAGAAATAGGCATACCCACTGAGTTCTGAGCATGGCACTGTGGCTTCACTTCATGTAACCAAACTGATATTGATTTAAGGACTTTCACCTTGGAAGCATCTTTTTGATATGGAAAAACCCAAACTCCGTCCTAGATAATTGGAAGCCGATATTTTCTGTTGAAATAGATCAACAACCTGAACCTCAAACAGAATGGACAGTGGGAGACAGACGCTAGGGCCCCGTTTCCATTGAGAAAAGTATTGAGAACTTGTGTGCCGCCTGTCAGCCAGCTTGAGCATGATTATGGTTTTGCATTCGCCCCATAACGCTAAATTGTAGTGAGAGACCGTTAAGAGTTGGCATACGGGGCAACTCCGGAAGGTCTGGGCTCAAAAAAAGGTCGCAGATCTAGTCGGCAGATTACATTTGATTGCTTATGAAGGGGATGGTTTAATGATAAGAGCTGTCTGTAGAAATATAATTTACGCGTTTACATTTTCGTCCTTCTCAACCACATGTAAAAGTTTAAGAATTAAATTCCTCGTAAAAATCTGAACACAAGCGTATTTTTTCACTAATATCGATGAAGTTTTGGCCGAGATCTTTCAAATTCAGTCCGGGCCAGCCCAGCAGATTGAACAATCATCACAAAAGATTACTACGCGGTAAAGCGATTTCATTGTCAACAAAGAAAGACATCAAAATTTACTTGCAAATAACATTTTTAAACTATTGTCATTTTATGATATCACAAATATGAGTGAAAACAGTTATAGTTTAGGCTTCCGGTACAGCAAGTGAGGATGGCCGTGCAGTTTTTTCTCTCTTAACTGAAATATTAGCCGTTTCAAAATGAGAAAAAGTACAGGGGGCACATATTTACTCTCAATTTTTAATGTTGATCATTGTGAACATAGTTCTAAAAATTGCGCATCGTCACTGTACACTCGGCATTTAGACTTACGTTTCCCGAAACAAGTTGACAGGCGGATGGTTTATAAGAGCGGAATTCTTAATTACTCCCATGAGTCTGCACATGTGTGATAAACGAGAGTAGTTCTGCTTATCACATCAGTTTTATGTATCATTATCTCATTTATGACCCACAACACGTGACTTGACGAAACCTTTTCAAATTAGTGTATATAAGCCAACTGGAGCGCGAGACACGTGAGGTCCTTGTCAAGTCCCCATGACAATTTCACGTTATGCGATAGAAAGCGCTGTGTGATTTCCCTCTTCTCGCTCATGCGGTGTTGTCATTTCTGTCTCATCAGCTGTCAACATTTTGTCAAGCTGTGGCTAATGACATCATAACTATACTTACAAACACGCCGTTTAACTTCTTGTAAAGAATCTTCTCACGCAAGTTTCGCTCGTGTTTTAGTAATATTCATTGTTATATTCTTTCTCTACAGTCCCACTCGGAGGTGTCAATTTTTCCTGATAGGTGGCGCTACATAAAATGACATTTTTACTTCACCTTCAGCGTTTATGCTCCCAAGTTGATCGGTAAACTCATTTCTGTTGTGTTATAGGAGTTCTGACAGACATTTGTAAGATATGGGTTTATTTTGCAATCCTTGGAGCCTTAGAACTCTTTTTTATTATTTTTCAGCTTCAACACATGTGACATAAGCATTTATGTAGTCACAAATAGTTAAGCATTTTACACAAGCCAATACAGATATATTCACCTTAAACAATGCTGTCAATGTTCCTCCCTCACAAACCGCATGGACGTTCTCATTAACAGCATCCTTTTCTCAATAAGACATTTCCCTTCTTATAAGCTTCAGTTCCCAAATTTCAGTTCTTGAGCAAAGAATAAGCACTATGATGTTGCTATTGGCGACCAACTACACCTGTGAAAAGTTAAGGTTTCAGCCAGAGACACCTGGCTGTTTGCAAAGGCATAATTGATGTTTCTAACACTAGAATATGGTTTGTGGCGGCTTCCACATTAGATTTCAATATATATACAGAATTTTCCCTACTCAGTATTCACCCCAATAGATAATCTCATACTTGGCAACAGCAAGTATCTTCTTTCAGATACCATTTTCTCCATAAAAAACTATCGAGCTATTTAATAGGTCACCTATTATCAATGGTAAAAATTCTAGTTTCAGACTGTGAAAAATTAATTATTTTGTATGAAATCTTAGAAATGGACAATATCGGACATCGCAAACTGAAGATTTTTTAATACGCTAGTAGTGATGGACCAAGCATGTGGTAAGCCTAAAGTGTGGTAGACCAAGCGTGAGGTAGGCCAACCATATGTTACGTAAGCCTAGCTTGTGGTAGACCAATCATGAGGTAGGCTATGCCTGTGGTAGGCCTAGGGTGTGGTAGGCCTACCGTGTGGTATGCCTGACGTATGGGTGGCCTAGCTTGTGGTAAGCCTAGCATGCATGCATGCTGTATCAACTGGGCGACAATGTTACCCTACTGTTAGTTCGCAAAGTGAAATTCATAAGGCAGGTCTATAACATTCACAGCGGTCAAAGTCATTAACTTTGAAAGGCATCACTAACGTGCATCACTAACGCGCATCACTAACATGCATCACTAACGCGCATTATCTTACTTAGATCCAGTGAGATAATCTCCACACGCGGTAGTTTCAAATAAAAAAAGAGTGATATCTTAAAATATTGTGCATCAAAATCAATGACGAGCAACCGTGTTTGCCTTTGATTACTGGGCTTTAAATCTTCTGCTTCCCTTTCGACTCTTTGTCGAACTATTTCTGAACAGTCTCACGAAATGTCGTTAATTTCCACGACATGTTTGGCAGTTCTAGCTAGGTCGACCGACTCATGGATGTAATGGTCTCGCCACTTGGTGACTGATCAACCATTACCCACTTCCACGAATACAACAGCTCTGGTTATAGTAGCGTAATTACCCACAATGCTATGCCCCTGTATGGCACATGGCCTGCAATTGCACACTATTTTGCTTTTAAATTTCGACACTATTGCCAAAGAAGTTTTAGTATTACGATACATTGCGAGTTGTAGTCCACCCATAAAAGGGACTGAAATGTGATCAACTGTTCTCCACTTCTCCAATGCAACTCACAAGTGGGTTAGCGGGCCAACGTTTCAAAATTAGGTCAATCATAGCACGCATTTTCCTTCCTCCCCAGAAGAGAGTTGAATGGGGGATGTGGGAATTAGCCATGTCTAAATTAAGCAAACACGCTGTCGTGACTTAATTGTTATCAGCCTGTTACAGGCAGTTATCTTAAAACTACTTGACATTATTATAGAGATAAAACTATCTCAAAGGGTTGTAATCATGTTATATTTTTTTCAAGACCCAGAGGCTGAAATTGACAGAAGCTGTTACTTACTAGCAACTTCCAGGACAATGATTTCATAAAAATTAAAGGTTTTATGTCGGCCCTTGATAACGTGTATATTTAACCAAAGATGTACAGAAAGATAGACAATATTTATTTAAACGTGTATAATTAGTTTCTAAAATTAGAAAGCCACCAGACTTTGATTTTTAGCATTACACCAATCTGTCAATGAGTCACGTGGCCATGTTTTTTTAGTAAAATTTAGCAAAAAAAATTCAAATTCATTTCAAAACAATGACATCAGTATCATGGGTGTATAGCGTCTAAGATAAAATCTCAAAAAAGCCCGTTACAGTTTTCTGAATCTTTCATTTTCATTTCATGCAACTCATGCATGTTTTTTATAAAATCAAAAAGTACTCTTTTAGACTGTCATGCAAAAGTGGAACATTTTAAGCAACTTTTCCAACACCGCTGATTCGTATGAATGTGATCAGCCATTTCTGAGATGTGACGTTCCGAAGTAATCCAAATTTGGGAAGCAGTGGTATATAACATGCCTGCATTTCGAGTACGAGTTTGTTGCCCGTTATTTAGTGAAAAGAACTGGTTCTCAAAATATGGGCACATTATATATGGCTATAAACTGAATTAGGACATTTTTCAAAGGTCCTACGTAACCTTTAACTTCTTTTCCCGTTCACAATCTGGCTAACATATTAACATTTTCAATAATGCTTTCTCTGGTATCAAAAATGCCAGTAGTGCGAACAGTTGCGAAGTTGACTTTTGCTGCCACTTTGCTGGAGGTCTGAGCTACTCCAAAATTACAGGCATTTTTGCTAACATTTTTGTAGCCAGATCGCTCACTTCAAAAGACGTGGAACTGAGAATGAGGTAGACGCCTGTATGTGTCTGGTACATGTACCCACCTGAGGGCCTGTGTACGTCTGGTACATGTACCCACCTGAGTGGTCTGTCTATGTCTGGTACATGTACCCACCTGAGTGGCCTGTGTACGTCTGGTACATGTACCCACCTCAGTGGCCTGTTTTTATCTGGTACATGTACCAGACTGTCTACAATTATTTTATTTTTAAACGATTGGTCAATGAGGTCGGAATGTTGAATCATGGGATAGTATTAATAGGTTATGGGATGTGATAATTCATCGTTTCCATTCCATAAGCAAATTTTTTGCCTCAAGTTCAAACTACGCATTGCGTCAAGGGAGGGTAGCCCTCGGCAGGTGTTTAAATCAGTAACATGGTAACACTGAGGGATCACTATTGATACCCCACATTTATGACAGGACGTCCACTTGAATGAAGTAGCCCAGTGTCTGCTTTTTTGAGTTGATTAGACTTCAGATTACAGTAAAATGACCTCACAGGATTTCCAACAAAATAATGGCCAAAGTTGGTATTTTTTTCATTTTTCTGTCGCTTATAACTTTGTTACGAATGCCTATAGTTTCTCAGAATCACTGTCACCTAGAAACTATAATACAGATCTTTGTAGCATTTACCTGGTGTAAGTAATCTTTTGCGAAAAAAGGGAAAATAAAATTTCATCCGTCGGCCATATTGTGATCTAAATTAGTGAGATTTACAATCTTACAATGTTTGTAATCAATTGCCTCTGAACTCAACTACGGTACTTTGTGGAGAATGTCCTAGCTGGATAATAATCCTTTTAGACAGTGGACAAGGAAAAAGGACAGTCACTGATCTACAGGGAGCTATCATGAAAAACACCACCCTACTGTTCCCGAAATCCATTGTAAGAATTCACTCGGAAAAGGGGTGCTCCCTTAAAAAAAACAAGAATTCACTCAAAAAGGGGTGCTCCCTTAAAAAAACAAGAATTCACTCGGAAAAGGGGTGCTCCCTTAAAAAAAACAGTGCATGTGGCCTGATGTATTTGCGGTGCATCAGACGTGCACAGGCCTCATAGTTGGGCCATTGCATAAAACACATGAGCAAAAGCACCAGAGCCCCACTAAGGTTCTTTGGTGCTCCCTTATGTAATAGACGAAAAATCAACCATGTGAGCAGCCCTTTCACAACACGTTCTAAGGCAGTACCCCAAGTGAAACATCCCCGGTGCAATTTCTCAACACAAGCTATGGTTGATTCCTCAGCTGGAAAAGATTTTACCAAAACTAACAAAACAGGCTTATTCAAAATTAGTCAAGAATGACTTCAACGCCTGCTTTCCCATGTAAATTCTGTATTGATAAATAGGAACACCATAAAATGCACTGTACATTAAGTAATACATACAGTAAACATATGGGTGAATGCCCATATTCACGCAAGTGCCTACCCCCCTAATTTTGGAACGATCTGGATAAAGTGCTCAGCTAAGCTCACACTCACTGCTCTAGAAAATTTTAAGTTAATCGCCCACTGCTCCAACCAATGCCTGCCTGCAATTTACAGCATTGAATTGATTTTTAAAACAGTAAAGTACACTAAGACTTCGGGATAAATTTTGAGTCACAGTGTAATTATGGCCGGGAGTTACGGTTGTCAATGGGGACATCAAACTCTGTTAGTGCCTTCTGCAGTGCATTAAATATGGCAGCGTTGTAGATATTGACACCAAGAATATGGTTAGCCAGTCTCTCATTCTATGCTACTGTACAATAAATTTAATTTTTCTAAAGAACCAATGTTATTTTCTTGTAGCTTTACCCCCAAAATTGAAATGACAAGCATGTCAGGGTCACCTGACTTTTTGTGGCTGACCTACTCTTTTGACATGTTCCCATAAGTGTAACTTTTGGGTGCTGGGGGTTGACATACCCAAAACAAGAGCAACGCAGAGGATTGAAATGCGTCCACTAATGCACCACAAATGGTATGCTTCTAGGGGTGATTATTTGTATCATAAAAATGGCCACTAGATGGCGCAAAATAATTGAATCCCTCCAAAAATTGGAGGGTAGCGTCAACTCAATAATAGATGCCAAATTTCATGAAAATCCACTGAGAATCTTTGAAGATACAGAGGGAAACGTAAAAAAAATAAAATTGCCACTAAGGGGCACAACGGTATTCGGGTCAGTCCGAAACTCATAGTCCTCTGTCGTCAGCCCCATAGGAACACACCTGCCAAAGGGCGCTGGACGCCAGACAGAGACGACGGCAATATGCACCCACATATAAATATGTGGGCGCATAATAATTGTAGATTTAGATAAGCTCAGACAGAGGAAAAGTTAGACAACAAAAAAGTTGGGCTAAGAGGTTCACTTCAGAGTTTAAAAAAAGTTTTTTAATATAAACTAGTTATTCATTTGTGATAAACTTAGAAAACTACAATAGGATTTCATCACAATAGTTCATTATGCAGTTCATGCAGCAGTTCGGCCTACATCACAAATATTTAATAAACAGAAAGTACAGGATATCTAAACCCGGCCAATACTAATTTACATCAAGAAACTCATTTCAAAGTTTCTCAGCATTAATGAAGTTTTTTCATGTGGTGTTCTGAACGTTCTATATAACACAAGAAAACCGTGGATAAACAAGTTCATGGCCATAACCATTGAAACGACATAACCATGGAAACGCCATAACCATGGAAACGCCATAACCATGGAAACCTTTGGTCTCACAGCTGCACTCGCAAGCTTTTTTCTTGCTAACCAAGTCCAAATCAACTTGTTTCAGCATTTATGTATTGACTGTCAACGAAGCAAAATTGTCTGTGAGACAGTAGGAGGCACTGCAATTGTCAATCGAACAAATCTTAAATCAGTGAATGACAGGAAATATAATTAATGGGGACAAGGAGAAGCTCAATTAATCTCGTCAGAGAGGTACATGTGCATACGGCTAAATAAGTTAGTCACTTTTGCTAAATAAGTTAGTCACTTTTGCTAAATAAGTTAGTCACTTTTGCTAAATAAGTTAGTCACTTTTGCTAAATAAGTTAGTCACTTTTGCTAAATAAGTTAGTCACTTTTGCTAAATAAGTTAGTCACTTTTGTACTTCTACCGCCCAAGCTAGAACAAGTATGTTAATGAAAAAGGCGTTGAAATTCGATTCTATCTTTGCTGTGTTGCACAAAATGTTCGATCTACCAGCATTGGATTCCATTAAATGTAATACCAGTCAATGATTGACATCCCTGACAAGTTTACAAAATTGCCTCTGCTCAACCCTGAGTAATAAATGACTAAATGACCAAGTTCTACAGGGAAAGTACAACCCTTGGCTGATGCCGTTGTCTAAATTTCCGAAACCGCAACACATTTTTAGCAGCAAAAATGAACATCAAATTAAAAACAAAGCTCATGGGAATAATGTCAGAATAACATCAGAAGCTACACAAGCTGGTAACTAGGACCAGAGTTAATGAAGTTATGTAGATGTCTTTGTGAAGTTGAAATAGCAGTGGTCTTTCAAAATGTCCGTTGGGCTGCATGCAAAATGGCAAAATATATCACCAGTGATTTTAACTTTAATTCCAAAACTTGGACTCAATAACCGTTGGCGAAGGAAGTTCAAATGAAATATAATAAAATGGTAGTTTAGACTTGTTGAAATTTTACCATACATTTATCTTTTCTAAACTACAGATTGACTTGAAGGGGCATGAGCTTTTCCAACATGGCTCACGATTAAACATGGTCGATTAAACATGGTCCTTAACACACGCTTTTTACCGTATAATAGGCAAACACAAGTTTACATAAAGTACGGTAAACTTTCTTCTAATACGAACACAATGTGGCGGAATAGTGAACATTATTTTAACAAAATTTTTGAAAAAAGCGAACAAGAAGACAATTTTACTTCATTATTTGAAAACTTTATATAATATGCTGCCACCAACTAACACACGGCGAAATTTTGAAATTTTTGTGCGAACAAATCTTTCGAGAAGTTACTGCGCAAGGTGCTAGAGAAAAGGGCTCAGCCCAGAGTTCCAAATGTTGCAAAACCATTTACACAAAAAACAGAATAAAGAGGTAGGGGTACCATTTGCCTGTATCTATCAAGAGCCAGGAGACAGACAAGAAGCAATAGTCCTTTTGCGAGTTTATAACAATAACGCGAGATTATGTGAGACTCAACTGTGATGTCACGGGAAGTGGGGCAATAGCTTGCCGTTATGGCCTCTTGCCCATACGGTAGCAGAGTGTATTCTGTTACTTTCTTCGAGTTTTTAGCCGTTTAGTTCGAAAAATGCCAAACAAGCATTGCTGTTACGGCTAATGAAATTCAGATTCGCACTACAATACGTTCAATCGCGTTCTGTGCTAATTTCGTCCCGTGTATTTTAAACGGGAGGTAGGCGAAATCCGCTCACTGATAAGTTTTCACCTCGTCAAAAATACATTCTACACCTAAAATTATAACCTAAAACTACGCTTACTTCCTTCAGTGATCCTTTCTGCTTCTAAACATATCATCGATGAAGCATAGCTACGGGAATTCAGGTGACTTTGGCAAAGAATTCCAAATCCACTTTGTGAGTAGCCTACTGTTAACTTTGACCGCGCGCGCGATAACCACAAAGTATTTCAACTGAGTCAGGGGAGTACGAGGCAAAGGCTAGCGCGAGACTGAGCGAAGCACGAGACCTGGCGCGTGACACTTGCAAAATAGCATGAGAAAATATCAAGTCAAATTTGTAAGATTTGTCTCCCTTGGACTTTTTTCGTCAACAGGCGTGATTTCACGTAACTTCCTCAAAATGGCGTCCCGTGAGTGAAACTCGAGCGAACCGCGAGGTTTTCATGGATATGTTCAAGTTATTTGTACACTAAATTGTATCCAGAGTCAGAGTATCATGTTAATTATAACTCCATGTGCACATACGCATGTTTCATTTGATTTTATTTGCTGTATTTTGAAGTGAGTAACTTTTTATGGGGATACACTATCGCCCTTGTATGCCTACGGCATTCAGGCCTAGACCGGGTTGAGTTCCAATTTAAGTCCGTTCACACCTTCGCACAACATAACAAAGTCACATTTTCTTTGTCCATTCACAGTTATTCCACGATCCATCTGCCATCTCTAAAGTTGTGTTAACGTTTTAAGCGTAAAATTCACCATAAGAACTCCAGTAAGATTTAGCGTGTGTAGCAAAGACTCGGGGCAAAACAAGAGCAATATGCCGGGTTTTGCCCCTCTTCCGGTGACGTCACATTGACTAACGAGAAACTCGCAAGTGAGCTATTAGATTAGTGTGATGAACCCCGCCCATAAATATACTGGTGGTGGAGCAAGAATGAACAATCTCAACATAAAGGGGCTTGGGCACTGGTACCAACATGACTAATGAATAGGGGTTGACACAGTAAATATAACAACAACCACATATGTCTAGGGTATGCCAAGTGGTTCTCATTCAATAAGATGCTCACGTAAGCGCCCATGCCTACTTTTTCTGATTAAGCGCACACTGCTTAACAAAATGTCCACCCTCAACTTTGAGAATTTTTAATTTGGGAGTTATGCCGAACGCCAAAGTCACTCAAGTTTCAATCTTCAGAATCGAGGAAATTCAATTTCAGCTTGAGTTTCATTGTGCTAAATATTACACACTTCCCAAATTGGGAGAATTTTTACAGTAATGGATTCTTTTGGCTAGACAACATACTGAGGCTTCTCATGGACACAGATCAAGTTTTTGACCGTATATTGCTGAACACCTAGTTCTGAATCATGGCCCGAGGATCCATGTTTCTGGATTTGGTGACTGGCTTGTAAAAACATAACAGCTACTAAAATATCTAATCTTAATGGTAGCTACCTTGTATATAGAAAGGCATTTGATTTTCCTTATCATCCACTTGAATGCATTATCATTACAGAGCTTAGACCTGTCAAGAATCTACACTTCATAATTACACACGATTCTGATTCCTGATCTTCATCTCAATATTGAAATAATAACAAAGATAGGGTTCTGCCTGAGCAAGAAAAAGCTATCGTTTTAGCCAATTTGTGAACGGGGGTTTTGGTAAGACCTTACCTTTGATAGAGAGTTCTAAATGAGAAGACCAGCGACCACAACTTTGTTCTGACACACCACGATCTAATACCTTTGAGATAATAATCATGTACACCTGGGTCTTTAAATATGCCCTGATAACACTATGCCCTAATCTTCGCCTAGCTTTTTGACATGACCCGCGTCTTAAAACACCCGACCTCAAAATAGTGGGCTTCAGACATATGTCAACTTGGAACCGGAGATGGCTGAGACTGATGTCATGTCCACGTATTTTTACGTACTTACACTACACCTGCATTAGCCATTTCATTCATTATCATTCATTACACGCAGAATGCAGAAAATCTCACCAATTTTGGTCAAAATATAAAACTGCCAAAATTGAGCCTCAGACGGAAATGATCACGCACACAGATCACAGTATACCAATAATTTGGCGCGACATCTTTTGTGAAAATGAAACTCCTCTTGTCCACCATGTCGCATCCTAAATGGGTGAAATTTCACGTAAATTTTATCATAACCTACAGTTCAAAAAGTTGTATTTTAACAAAAGTTTCTTCAACAAAAATATTAAAACATGGATGCTTATTTATCAATGGTACTGCGTGGTATCACTTTGCCAAATAAAAAATATATTTTAACTTTATGAATAGGTTTGTACTGCACGTCTGTCGCCATGGTAACACTGTGTGCATATGTAGCAATGTGGCAATCATTTAGCAATTTCGGCAATTATTTTGGTGCGAAATTGAACAAACATTATCATATCTAGGATAGGTAAAAATCTGTCACAGACAGAGAACTTGTTAATAAACCGATGACAAACATAAAATTACAGACACAAAATATTCTTGAAACATTTTCAAACTCAAAGACTTTGAACACTGATTTCAAATTCTGTAAATTTCACCAAGAAACAGTACTGTATCCAAAAATCAGAAAAACGTCAAAATCTAACATTTCACTGAAAATATTACCTACATGAGTAAGCGGACAGGAACAGGAAATTAAAGTCTATGGCTGAGCGACAGATTGTTTGTACAACCTGTTCATGGTCTGTACTAAGTCACATGGATTACCCATGGACTGCCTGGCAGTTTACCCAAAGGAAAACACACCGAGTTCACGTTCAATTAATTTTGTTTGTGAAAATTAATTACAGAAAAAATTCTTCAAATTTGAACAAAATAATTGCTAAAATTCTGACATTTTTTTACCTTTCAAAGGCATACTACATCAATGCTAATGCTAAAGATTTTACACAACGCGGTTTGCTGACAGCTGAAAGGGGGAAAGAAATTACTCTCGTTGAAAATTTGATGAAATAAAATTTCACTTCAACAGCTGCGTTGTCTCAAACATTTTTTTACTGTGCATCCTCATAAATCTGCTGGAAAACTGAGCAACCAAGCCGACGCTACCAAAGATCACGCAAGGCTTCGCGAGATATCGCCATGCGTCACAAGAGATAACCTGTTCTTACAAGCTCAACTCGCACTAGTCTTGCATGAACAGTTCAGACTTTTACACTTGTATTACTAAAGGCCTTTGATCAGCACTTCAGTCCAGTTTTTGGAACATTCAGGCAAAATTTTCCACCTTGAGACGGTGGAAAATCAACTATTTTGCTCAAGGTCAGAGCCTATACCAAATTTTAGAATATTAGCTGTCCAATTCAAAAATTACAATCAGCGATAAGCGATCACTCACCTTCATAATACACACAATGGTGTCGCGAGAAGACGGTGGAATTTTTCAATGATTTCATCAACTGTCGAGTATATTTTCAGACTCTTTTGATACAAAGTGCAGTGTCCGATACTTCAGAATTCTGAATGCAAAAATCGCCCATGTCACAAACTTCAGATTCAAGAAATTTAATGTCGGCTTGAATTTTCGGTGTACTAAATTTTAGAGACTATATCAAACTGGGCATTTTTCACCGTAGATCAGTCAGTTCAAAACATGAGTGCACAAATAACACTTACATATCCTCAAGGATATCTCGTGAACCTCAAAGGCAGAAATTTCCTGTGGTCATCAACAAGTACAAACTACTTCACAAACACAGAATCCACAAATTGATTATGCAGAATTCACTTTCATATAAAACAACAACGAGAAAAGACAGGCAAATATTTCAGCATGCTTTCAATATAAGTCTACAGTGTCTCAGAACATAGCAAAATTAATCCACTGTGTTTCTAACTAATCCATAACAATAATCTGTGGAGGTCACATTCAACCGTGATGCGATAAATCATTCTCAACGGTAATCTTTTGATTGAACTCTAACTAATCTTAGTACTCAGACCCAGGGCCACAAAAAACATAAACACTGATTTTAACTGTTACCAATAAAGATAAAATTTTAGGTCATAAGGCTGGTGAAGGAATATATTTTTACATCTAACAAATTACGCAACTTACAGTTCTTCATAAAAATGAGTCAGGAAATTAGAACCGTGTTCTTGGCAAATATTATTCCTTTAAGACGTTCACATGAGAGGCGAAAACGTTTGCAGTTTTTTAAGAGAAGACAATGATAGCTTTTTAGCCAAACAGATGAGCTGTTGACAAAGAGTCATTTTCGTGAAAAAATGTTCACTCTCTTGTGANCCCCCCCCCCCCCCCCAGTGCGTGTGTGTCCTTTAAAGTAAGTGAAGGGCTACAAAAATGGCAGCAGTTTTGAGGCAACTCAGACTGCAAGTTAAAGCGACACTTGAATCGTTCACATGATCATTCTGGTGTTTTCATTATTTAACTGGCAAAAGCGGCAGCGAAAACACAAGCCTTTTATCCTGTTTATCCTATCGCGTATTTTTTTCCAAAAAGGATCAATTTCCTGGACATCTGGGAACTGCTTCTCAAAAAGACTATTATCTTGTCTATTGGCTAAAAATCAATCTACCGAGATGGTTTAGCCTGTTTTGCAATATCAGGCTAAGGCTAAAAGTCAGAAAATTTGTCAACAATTCGAAGTCACAAGACAGAAAGACTATAGCCTGCAGGGAAGCAGACTAAGGCCCAGGTATTCTAAAACCTAGAAGTATAGTGACCTGTTTAGCACCATGACAGACGAGACAGTTGATAAGTTTAGAAAAATTATCAATCTGTCAACAAAGTAATCTTGGCTAAGATATTAATCTCACCAAACATAACCATAAACCAGTTAGAAACTAAACCTTTGAACTAAAGGCAATTCATTAAAAAAGTTTAAAACCTTTTTTGGTTACTTGCTGTTATAAAAGTAGATTGGCAACAATACCACTTGAACATATTTTCATTGTAGACAATTATGATAGAATCTCACCAAATTCCGACAGAAACTGTCATTTTTTTCACTCCAAAGGCTTCTAATACACGTTCTTCCGTTGCTGGCAACGTTTCGTTTAAAAAATTAAAACCGAGACTGGCAACAGATGTTTTATTTATGTTGCTACTGCAATACGAAACTCTCTTAGCCCAGAAATTAAATGGTCCGATTCAATTAATGCTTTCAAATTTAATATTAAAAAGTGGCTGTAATTTATTTATCCAATCTTACACCTGTTAATGTCTTAATTATGTCATTTTTCATTACTGTAAACACTCTCACTGTTTAGTATCATCTTTTTATTTAATTTCATGTCTCTTAGTCTAATTTCATCATCCTTTGTAAATTATTTATTTATTATCTAAATTGTCAACCTGTTTTAACTATTGTTTTGTTACATGTATTTGATTATTGTTTTACATCTCACTGTATTACATCCTGTAGTTGAAGGCCCTCTTGGAAAGCAGTGCCGACACTGAAGAGGCCACCGTCAAAAAACAATAAATAAGAAGTATTGATGTGAATGCGAATGCCTACAATTTTTCAAAACATTGTCCGATGGTAGCTAAGAAACGAGACTTGAAAATGGACTCAAAAATAATACAGAAAAATGAAGTCAAATGCTGAAATTTGTACACTTGAATTAACGACATTGCGTCCGTTTTTCACGGACTTCAGCTTGGCTGGTGGTGTTATTATCGTTCTGGCCAATAGGTGTCATTTTAACCAGACGATACACCACTGAGGTCATAACACTATCCCATAAGTGTGACAAAAATGGAATCTTAATCCACCTTGTTTACTCAGAGAGGGGCACTCGATATGTTCATGGAGAGCATCTTTGACACCCCTTCTGAACCAATCTTTTTCACAGTCTAGGATAGTGACCTCAAAGCCTGTCATCTGATTAAAATGCCACCTATTGGCCAGAACGATAATAACACCACTAACCAAGCTGAAGTCCGTGAGAGACGGACGCAACGTTCGCAAATTCCGGCATTTGACTAAATTTTTGTTTATTTTGTTACCTCAACTGGATGTTTTAAAACTTTCCTGCTTTAATCAAGACTTGAAAATGGCACAGCATTTCGTTCGTGCCACTTATCAGAATTGCAAAAATAAGAAAATAAAATTTCCCCTGTCCACCGCACTCTGTCTTAAATTAGTAAGGTTCTGCCCATACTACTTGGGCTATATCGATCGATATCTTTATTTCATTTACCCTGATGAATTCACGTGGATTTAAAATCAGTTTGGGGTTCAACATAATTTACGAAGCTTGGGTAAATGCAAGCGGTTTAGCATAAATTGATTCGACAAAAACCCGCAAGTGGAGGTGGTTTGGAATCAATTTCACCTAAACCGATTCCTACCTACGGAAGTGAGAATGCACAATCGAATCAATTCTACTCAGACGAGGGAAGCGAGGTCAACTTGCACACATACAGATCTATGTTACTGTGCATAAGAAGGTGAGATGTGTGCATGGGACTCTTACAGCAAGCAACGCAACGCCTATACCGATTCGATTTTTAAAGTGTAGACGCAGAGACGAGACATAATCTGATCAAGATAAATAGATTCAAAATAAATCAAAAACGAACTTCAGAGCAAAAGGGGTATCTATCTATTTTGGTCTTATACTTAACTTTACTTTTTACGTTATCAAGGCACAAAAATGAAGAGCATCAAAATTATTAAATCCGAAGAATATTCTAGAGCTTTCCATGGATTACACATTCGAATACATATTTTACCGATGATGGACCAAGTTTCCTTTTTCAGACAACACTGCCAACAAGCTGCAATGTCACATAACCACTCATCCATGAAATCAGGGTAGTTTATCTCTCCCACTCAAAATTCAATAAATCAACCTAAGCGCAAAACCCAATCCTGGTGTTACATAACTCATCCAGGCCTGACAACCAATCACTCATGGAGGCTACCTTCCGCTAGGCTAGTTTGTAGGAACTTGGCGAGGTATTCGCAAGAAATAGCCAGGCATTCTAAGAAAAAACATGAGACCTCACTGCCCTTTACTTTTAAGTGGAACTCGCAGGCTAATTCCTTATCTCTGTGACTGCTTGGCTAAATTAAAACAACATATAACGAAGATGTGAATATGAAGTACCTTGAAAGTTGAAAAATGTTTTTAAGAACACGTTTTGCGGCAAAAATGATCCGCCACAAATTACTCAACTGTGTCCAATAAGTATCGTGGCGTGGTGCTGGGGAATATCACTGTATGATGGCTATGTGAGCCCCCAAGGTACAACATTAGGGCAAAGGTCACCTATTTGTAGAATTTTTTCACAAGTTGTCAGTGAATACAACTGTGCCTAGATTAGTGTAGTTCATATTAAAAAAGCATTGTCATTTAGTTCCTGCTATATATTAATAGTTAGGAGCATGCAAATACATCTTAAAGTACCTTGTGTTACAAACGGGATGGGGAGAGGCCCCAGAGAACTCACAAGGTTACTAGGGTCACTTCAGGGTCATGACCTTTAACAGCAAAACAACACCACCTGTTGTCAACAAACTGATAACACAGCTCATCCAGGCTAATCAATAAGTTCACAGCTGTGCAATGAACAGTGAATAACAAGGGAGTTAAAAATAATCCCCTGGCCTAACTCAACAAATGGACTTAACGTGTTTCATTCAACTACACGCCATTCTACTTTTCAACTAGGATGACGCCCAAAACCGCATATGTCATGCACTTTTCTAGACTCATTTATATTCACTACTGATGAACCATAGGCCATTTACCTATGTACTCCTATGTGTATCAAATATATTACTGTGTTATAGACTAACCACAGTGTTGCACAGTCTATGCCAACTTTTAATATGTTGATGTTAATATTTTAATTATCTAACTACGTAAATGTTAACGCATTTTTATAAAAATCAACATAGTTGGTATATGCAACTTTTGCTGGAAAATGTAAAATCAAGTCTTTCAAGTAGAAGTATTTCTAAAAAAATATGAATTTATTCATAATAACACGTCATATTTTTCATATCCTCTCTTTAAAAGATGGATCACTTTTAAAACAATACCTAACATTGTATTATAGAACAGTGTATAACGCATGGCATAACAAAGTTCCATTTCAATCTGACCACACAGTTCTGAGATATCACGTTAACAAATTTGTACATTTTTCTAAGATACTGTATAACATTAGACTATTTTGTATTAAGAAATGGTAAAAATTGACAGTATCAATACTCACCGGAATTCATTCGGAAGAGTAGATTTTTGACATCTGAGATTGATAGCTAAGACCTCGAGGCAAGATGCACAAAAGATAAATCCCAGATACACTTTTGTGGCTAATATCCAACAACGGAATTTTCGTGTTTGTGAAAGTTACGGCCACCTTCCGTAAAACATGATTTTTAGAATAAGAAACGGCACATGTAACAGCAACCATTTTGGGTTATTTCCGATTAAATATGTTTCTCCTCACTAAACAAATAATCTTAAAACATATGGTTTCATGGAATAAAACTTTGTATTCTACAAAGCAATCCAAAATGAAGTAATCCTTTTGTACAAAGGTACTCAGTTAACTCAATGCCTTTTTAATGATGGCCAATGCAGGTGGTTTGGCATTATACCGATCAATAAGAAAAAATATTTCTCAATTTTAAATTCATTCGTAAATAGTCCTTGGCACAACAACAGACCACCGTCTGGTTATGTGACAGATCTGTGAAGCAAATTTGGCTCACAAAAGTATTTCTTTAGTTAAAGGGTACTTCCTGACCTGTAGATCGGCGAAAAGAGGCTCGGTTTGAACTACTGTGAAACGAGTACACATCAGCAACATTGCCTGCAATAGTATTCAATACAGTCTACTAAGATGATACCTCCTTCAGTGTACACTAGAGATTACAAATTCTCAATTAACTTAATTTCTGCACTTAGAGGAAAAATTAGCTGCGATGTTGGTCAAGAAATGGGGTTAACAGGATATGGTATGTACGTAAGGTTATTAGGCACTACAAACCAGTTGTATGCCAGAGTGCGATTGTATATTTACTGTTACCAAGTAATTAGTAAATCAGTACCCAAGTTCAATGCTCTTCTTGTAAGCTCTGGGATAAACATTCTCCAGTTTGGACAGTCCCTAAAATTTGGGCCACCCAACATTCAAGCTGAAATTGATTTTTCTGGATTCTGAAGATTGGGATATGGGCGATTTAGGCCACCATATTTCTCAAAAATCGGCAACTGCATTTTGTATCAACAGAGTCCAAAAAACACTAGGCAGTTTGTAAAATTAAATCTGAATTTGAAAACAAAATGGCCACTACATCCACCATCTTGAATCTGATCATGACAAAAATAGGCTTCGAGCCATTCACGAGACACAGGTTGTGTGTAAATTTCGCGGTGATTTGATAAAAATTGCGATCTGTAGCGTGTAAACAAGAAACAAAAACAAAATACTGAAAGTGCCGAAAAGTAAAAATAGCCCCCAGGTGTCCCCATAGTGTGTAATGTAGAGGTGAATGATCTAAAATTTTGTACAAGCTCTGACCTTGAGCAAAACAACCAATTTCCCACTGTCCTAAACTGGAGAATTCTTACTGTAGTTAGCAAACGGGTCTCCTCTAACCTCTTGAATGAAGATCTGTATGAACAGTTGTATACATTCTTCACCCATCGTTATGAGATTTATTGATTGTTTAGGTGCTTGTCTATAAAAACATGACATTAAAAATTGAACCAGGATATTGGTACAATGGAGCTCAAAGGCAACATCAGGTGTTCAATTTAGCTACAGAATAACAGAATAACGGCACCTATTGCAGCACCGCCAACGACCGTTAGATATGGATTATCACACTTAAGCTCATTCATTTGTTATCAAGAGGCTACTGTTACTTAATATAAGAAAAATAAAAGAAAAAGAGACTTCACTACATCCAACTCAACATCCAGGGAAGTCGAAATTGAAAGTCACAAGTCAGTGAAATGATGTCAAGTCAGGCTAAGGGTTTGAAAACAATTACAAGTTTATAGTTCCAGGTGGATAATAACCTGAATGACCAAATCAGTTCAATACCGAAGGAATTACTTTTACGTGGGCTACAGACTCAGTAATTACCATTCTGTTAATTAGCTGGTAATTACATCTGTGTATGAGAAGTGTGCTCACAAGAACAAGGTATTTGTTGAGACTGATATTTAGCAAATTATACCTTTGAAGGTCATCGTTAAATTCGATCCTTTCAACTCGAACAATATACTGAATAGAACACAATGCAGGTAAAAATTCTCCAGTTTGGAACAGTCTCTAAAATTTAATTTTCTTGATTCTAAAGATTTGGACATAGGTGAATTTGGCATTCATGTATTTTTTTTAACAGAAATATCGGACACTGAACTTTGTATAACAGACTGAAAATATGCCAGGAAGATGATAAAATCGTTGAAAATGACCACTGACGCAACGTTGTCACGACATCGAGCTAAATGATTGTGTGTCATTGATCGTAATTCCTGAATGTGGGATGGCCAATATTGCCTAAATTTCTAAACGTTGGCACACGCTCTGACCTTGAGCAAAATAATAACTTTTTCACTGTACCAAACAGGAGAATTTTTGCTGTACAATTGGAATGAGTGGTCAGTAGGTCCAGTAGTTGCATGGACACCACTTGAGCTCGGACAATTTGACACACCTGTGACAACTTACGCCACCTTATCCAGGTAGGGAAACTTGTTCTAGGACAGCTTGCCCCAGAGCAAGTTATAGTCAGTAGGTTCAAACTTACAGAAAATGCGGGAGTCGTTATCAGCTGTAGGCCAGTTACATCTTGGACGAGTATGAGGTTACATTTGCTTGTCTGATCCTTTCTAAGCCATATCAGTCGTAAGGTGTACAGTAACATGGGCGGATCCAGGATTTTTAGTTAGGGGGG
>NMRA01000310.1:276623-315374 GCA_002633005.1 Phoronis australis | reverse complement strand
GGGGGGGGGGCAGGGCAGAGTATTAGCCAGGATTTTGCCTGTCAGACATCTGCACCTCCCAACTGCCAAATGGAATCTGGGAGAGTTTTAGAGGAGGCCATGGCCCCCTTGGCGTCCCTCTAAATCCGCCACTGAGTAGAGTGGACACTTCAGCCTTGTGATGGTGTGAACTTGGAATCCTGCTTAATCTCAAGATTAAGCGGAAGTGAGTGTTGCAGGAACTTGGAATTGAATATTCTTTTAGGCAAAAATGTGAAATTTTTGTTCGGTGAAAAGAATTTTTGTAATTATTGACCTCACGATTAACCATTTTCTCCTTTACCATAACTTGTGCCGCTGAACTGGAGGAATATGTGAATGGCTAAATTGATTGTTTGGTGAAACTGATCGCCCGTAGTTGAAAAGGTTGGTTAAAATTAACATTATTTTATTCAAACGTGACTTGATTTAGTGCAGGACAAATTTTTATGAACATGAACGTGATTATTTGAGTAAACTTGTCACGTTGCCTCGCGTATTCCAAGTTCACGTAACACTCACTTCCGCTTAATCTTGAGATTAAGCAGGATTCCAAGTTCACATACAGCAGTGACACATAATGTAGATTCGTATTTAATTACACGCTCCCAAAATCACTTTTCAAGAGACAATTGCATGCCTCTTGGTCAAACAGTTTGGACGCTTTCACTGCTCTCACGTAGGGCACCCTGGTTCAAGTCTTTCAGTGAGCACTAGAGAAAATCGAACATACGATTCATCTTCAAAATGGCTACCGGACCAGTTTTCACGGGTGAACGGATATTTTCGTTACTCAGTGAAAACTGGTTCCCGGCAGCCATTTTCAGTAAGGACCCATCCACTCAAATTTTAGCGATTTTTCTACATTGACGACCAACAACGCCAGAATCCATAACCAGATGGGATATAAGCGCCACCTCTTGGGGCAATACGGAGCCAGACTCCAACAACTCCCATGTAAACCCTGATCAGATGTGGCCAATGAGAGGGGCATGCGACACATATCCGTAGAAGGGGGAGGAATGTTGTGACACGTGACTTTTGGGTGTGCCATAGAGTTGTATAAGCCTCTCTACATCGCTTGCCAAGCAGCAACTGCCTATTGGACGAATGGTTTGGAAACCTTGACTCTCATGCCAGAAACCCTAGTTCAGGTCTTGGTGTTGGAAGATTTTTCTACACCGGCGCTATTAACAAGGATATTTTGCTATTTTGCTCGAGAGGGCAAGTTGTTCAAGATCAATTAGAGGTGTGGACATGTCTAAACCCTAGCTAGAAATACATGAATTGGGTCACGGGACGCACCCATTGCATCTAGCAATGGCATACCGGAGGTAACTAGCAGATATGCAAACTGGGGTTGCCTGTGAACACAGTGACAAGATGAGCTCACTTGATGTCAAACCAAAACAGTTGTAAGGGAGTTAGAAAACACATAAATGTGTGTAGATCTTGAAATAAAGTGGTTCATGGAATACCCTCGTTAACGACAGTGGTCGAATATGACAGTCCACACGGCAGTGACGCCGGCGACGGAAATGCAGTCATGAATGTCTTTCAAATTCAATGCTATATGTCAACGACGATTGATGATGGATCATTGTCACATTGATCATTGATGAGCAGGGGCAGGTCGTCAGATCTGATCGTGTAAACAACTCAAACCAATATCAATATTCCAGTAACCTGATAAATGTGACTAAGCTTTGTGATTCTGAGATAAGCACAACATTGCTTTCGACATCAACACACCCAATAATGAAGAGCAAAATTCTCACCTTCGAGCAGCGGGCTGCAAAACATCCGCACATGAACGATACTTCAAACACGGGGTGTACTGAAGCGTCACCTTCCGGAAGACGTTGAAACTGCGAATTAACTCACGCCGGAGCCTTGGGCGAACAGGAGTTCGGCTTAAATAGAATCCGCCTGTCGCGTTGACAAGGGAGTCGGTGACAGTATGGGCATTGTGATCGACAGCCAAGGATACAACGGTGTTTTCATGCGTGGTCTGGATACCCGGACACTCAGTTGTGCGGTGGATATCAGTGTGTAGGCTGAATTGTGGGGAATTTTTTAGTTCCCGATAGTGCAGCAGCCGGGGCACCGTCCGGCCCATCTGCATTGAACTGGTCATATTATCGATACCCGCACAAAAGTGCAATTTGCTCATGAGCAAGTTTGGCCTACCCTCACAAGGCAGGGGGTAAAAAATAGACATCTAAAATATAAAAATCTTCGACTTAATTTGCTCCGCGCGCGGGGCGCTAGTCTGCCCGGGCCAAATGGGGTGACCACGTAAGCATCTTGCGAGGGACAAAAACCAAGTGTAATATAGATGCGAGAAATTTACTACAAGATGGAAAACTTTTGCTTCCTAATGTTATGTGAATATTCGGCATTGAGACTAATGTTGAGCAAGTTCAATTGGTGATCGCAGCCTATACCGGGTACATTAAGTCAGTGATTCGTGAGAGCCATCACTGCGGGAATCTGATAACGATACTCGTCACGGTATATCTTACTCAGTTTTGTGCTGTGGTATGTCGAAAATTCTGGACATACCCCGAGGCCGATGCCCTTGTTCAAGAATTTTGTGTATAGTCGCACACGCCTCAGTAAATTCGGTACCAGCTTCACATCAGGCACCCGTGGACCACAAAATGCGCACACATATTCTACACACAGTATACTAATTACCGTAGACATAGCAGTCATTGTCTCATATGGTTCCGGTTACGGTATTGATACTGTCGCGCATTGCCCCTCACCCCACGTAAAGTTTCTCCCCACTCTCTGTCGATCGCCTTTGTCGGCCATTTTCATGTTAATTCGATCCAGGGGCGGATTTAGGATTTTGAGTTAAGGGGGGTCAGGGTAGATTAGCTAGTATTTTGCCCATTCAGGAACTGCCAAATGGAATCTGGGAGAATTTTTAGGGGGGCCATGGCCCCCTTGGCCCCCCTCTAAATCCGCCACTGGATTCAAATGACACTCGGAGAACTTTTGTAAGGCCTCACTGTTCAGCGTTTTGATTACATGTTTAGTGTCATTCCTGTCACGTGTCCAATTTTCGCATGTCCCCGTTATGCTCTTGTAATAGAAAAATACTCATTATGTATGCATTTGCTTGCTCTGTTTTAGGACCGAGAAATCTGGTTGACTTTAACCAAAGCTACAAAACAAGAAATTTTGTTAGGCAAAAAAGTCGCGGAAACCAAGCAGCTCCGCAACGTCGGGAAGTTTGTTTTTTAGTAAGTCCAGTAGTGTTAGTTTTGCGATACTATTACAAATCGCCAATTTTCGCCGTAGACTGCCAGTTATTCGCTGGAATCAAGACTGGTGACATATATTAGTTGTGATCGCCAAGACTGTGAGCTAGGTTACGCGTCGAGACTGTGAGCTCAGTTACGCGTCAAGACTTTGAGCTCGGATCATACGCGTCGAGACTGATTTCAGCCCGCTTTTCTCACCAACAATATCACCCTCAAATACTGTATACCCTTCTTCACGCTGGCTCAGTCAGTACCGTACTTACTGATCTGCCCTCCTTCCTAGTCCCCTCCGCGCTGCATACGCGCACCGAGGCTAAAATATGGAAGCTCTATTCAGTTTTTTGCAAGAAAAAAACGGGGTACGTTCAGGGCTATGAATTGTGCATTCGCCGAATTTTAGTAGTTCTTGCCTTTTTAGTGAACTTTTGTCTCGTTTTCTACTTTTGTTTCTCCGAGGCGGACCTTTTGCCCACTTCGCCAAATGGGGGAGGGGCTCGTTCAAACACCAAGAGCCCCCCCCCCCTCCCTGGGTGTGCGTTGTACGAAGCGTGCAATAAAACTAATGTACTATTACTTGAACCAGAAATCGTCCGACCGCCTTTTATAAACACCACTGCGATCACCACTGGGCCTTCATTCTGAGACTGTCACATTGACTTTGGCTTACATACATCTGGATGGATCTGCCGCGTGGCTCCCTGTCAAACGGCAGCTGTGAAAAATGAGCTAATTTTAAATGATCAAATCTCGTTGTGTCTGTGTTTTTTAAACCTATGGTTTGCCCTCTTTACTCTCATGAGTGAAATCGGTTTCATAACAATCCTCTTTACTGTGATAGGATCCCTTTAAGTTTTTCGTCACCAACAATGACATCAAAATCATCGGCCTATCAAGATAACGCTTTAGGGTTTAGTTATTAGGGATGGACAACCCAAAACTTGCGGTTTCAGAAATGGCACAAATCAGATACGCCGGAATTTCACCAACGTATATTTCAAAATTCACCCGCACTAAACTTCGGTGAGTAGGCCTATACATGTTCAACCGTCTCGTACATGATGGCAAACTAATACAAAAACTGAAGGCGCACTCAACGCGACTTTAGAGTTACGCGCAAGTTATTTTGAGTTTCTCTAGCAATCCATATCAGCATCAGGGAATGACTTTGAACCGAGTCCCGTACTTACTACACGCACCTCCTGGCGTGTGACCGCGTTCAACGTATTATCACTGTGACGGTCAAACTTACTTGAAATGCGGAAAGATTGTGTGAAACTAGTGTGAAATTATGATAAAGAAATTTCTTGGGAACCCAATAACATTAATTTTTAAACCTCGATTATGATCACATTTTTACGAGAAATTGGTAGAATTTTGTGCAAGGCAGTCCCATGCACGTCGTAGGCCACACCTATCGCCCTCTGTCTGTGTCAGAGTGAAAAAGTCGAAATAAAATAAATATTTTCCGTACAAACCGTACATCAATTTAAACATTTTGATGGCCAGAAAATCATTGGGTGGGATAAGAACTATCGTGACTCAGAACCAACTGAATGAACACTTTCAGTCATCGCGGGCCGGGCAGCGGGACGCAAATAAAAATTATTAAAATGTTTTCCTTCAAAACGTTCATCAGATCTTGTGTGTCTATGAAACGACCGTAATGATTAAGGTAGGTGTCACTGAGTGTCGCGGTAGACAAAAACTTACGTACAGTTGACTGACGTTAATGTTGTGAATGGACTGCACCAGAGCAAAGTGCCGAAAGCAAGCTTCACTTGAATTTCAAATTTTTTACCCACAGCTGTCACAGTTGTGTTTTGACGTTCAGTCCCACACGCTAATGCTACTATTTAGTGGCAAGGTGGCCGGGTTAGGTAGGTGTCGGAGTTGGCGAAAACTTATACGTACCTGTGGCAGATCTACGTTTCCAGTAAGGGGGGGGGGTTAGGATTCGCCGAATCCGAGGCGCATAGCGTCGAACTTGGCTGGGAGAGGTCGGGAGGGGGTTTCCCTTTTCCCGTGTAAGGTGTTTTTTTGGTTTTTGTAGCTGATTTCGTTTTCCTGACTGTGTTTTGACGTGCAGTCACACACTACTAGTCAAGTGTTACTATTTAGTGCCGGCTAGGAGGCCGGGTAACCTAAGCTACGCAATCCCGAAGGAGCTTATCTCGGTCTTTTTAGAACAAGTGCATAAGAGGTTTGTTCTGAAAAGGTCGAGATAAGCTCCCTTAGGCTAGACACGGAACCTGACTGTAAATGCAAATTAATTTACTGTAACTATTTGCAGTCGTGGGCTAGCCAAGCACCCGAATAAATAGCACGCATAAAAGAAAAGCTGCGGTGTGAACTTTGAATTCCTTTTACTTGACAATGAGCTAAACCTGTTATTTTATTACGGTAAAGTCGCGCGACTTTCGGCCACTCAAATTTAACTCCAGTAGAACAAATTCATTCTTGATCGAATATCGTGAGACAAGACTTGTGTGGTGTCCGAATTTGGCGGACCTCCAAATTGTGCCATTTCGTTGTTGTCCGATTTTGGTGAGCTCAATTTCTTCGAAATTTTTAAAAGTCGGCATGAGCACGATGAATTTTTAATTTCAATTAAAATTTGTTTACATGAAAAAATACATATTTTCGTAAGTTGCGAAAGAGAAAAGCATTATTAATATGTACACTAAAATTCAAGCCTGCTGAGCCCATTCGTGTCACTCACATCTTGAGATGTGAATTATATTGAAAGAATATCGGATTTGCGTTCCCGAGGCACAAAGGGTTTTTTGTTGACTATAAGACTCGTCACAGCAGTTTGGTTAAAAATGCGCTTTCTAAATTTTGACGAATTTTGCGTAAAACGTAACAGTAATGGATGTGGGAACGAGTGAAGAAAGTAAATCAAATATAAGTGCTGTGTTGTTGTGCAGTTACCGTCGGATAAGAATGTAAAATAGTAAAAATAAAACGACGAGCGTCGGTACTAAAATATAATAAAATGTCCCCACGTTTCGAGCGATCTCACACTCTCTCACTCTCACTCTCTATCACACTCTCTCTCTCACTCTCACTCTCTCTCACACCCTCTCACTCTCTCTCTCTCACACTCTCACTCTCTCTCACACTCTCTCACTCTCACTCTCTCACTCTCTCTCACACTCTCTCACTCTCTCTCACTCTCACTCTCTCACTCTACCGAGGAACCCGGCGATATCTGTGCAATAACTGTTTGCACCCAAGTGTTTTATTATACATCCCATGAGAGACGGCGACTGCAATGGCAATTTGGAATGGTTTGACGCAATATGCGGCATCTAATGTACATTTTTTTTCTAATTCTAAAAAATACTCATTGAAGCACACCGTTTGCAGTGGTATCGTGGGCGCATTTCAACCGGCTCTGCGTTCCTCTTGTTGACTTCTGTGTTTATCTATTTAACCTCTTGCAAGGTCACAATTTGACGCGTGTAATCCTCAATATTTTAAACTCGACAACAACTGTGCCTCCAATTTTTTTTCTCAAAAAAGTAAGTTACGCCTGGAGTTCCTGTGTGGATTTTCATTTAATTTTGCCGGACAGTCATGTGTTCTGAGAGAGAAGACGACGCCTTGTTTTGGATAGGTTTAATGTATTCAGTGCCGTTTAAGCACACAGTTGTAGGTAGAATCGGTGCAGACGTATTTTTATTATGGCTCTGTCATCAATAAAATGAATAGAAAAAGGTCCGAACACTTTTCTCCTGAGGAAAAGGTTTCCTCACAGGACTGATTACAGAACAAATTGATGTCACAGAAGGAGAACAAGAAATGTGGTACGTGCCAAAACAAGTCAACGGAAGCCTTCCGTTGACAGGCTTGGGGGGGGGGGACAGTGTTCTCATTCACTCCCTTGCACACATTCACAGGTAATTATTTGTCCATCAATTCCGCTTTCTTGGTTTTAATATTCTTACGTCTATCAAAAACTGCTGTTCAACGTTAAAATGACTGTCTGCAGGAGAGCAAAAACGAACAAAATGAAACATGGGAACGCCAAACAAGTAGAACCGCGGAATCATAGTTGAATATGTTAGTTGAACTAAACTGTCTCAATGAAATTTTCATGGTTTACAGGTTTAAGAAGATCCACCGTAGATTACGGTAAATAAGCATAGCAGAATATATGCCCAGTTTGCGTATCTTAGATTTTTTCCCAAAAATATACTTGGGATGCATATCTGCGAATAAAAGTGCATGGTTGAAATCTAAAAACAGTGTTATTCTCACTAGGATATATTTAGGGCGATCTACAGTATTTATACGTGCGTTCATAGGCCCGAGCGTATAGTCATGGACTTTGGTGAGTGGGCCCTATATGTTGAGCCGTCTGACGTAAATGATGACAAATTTATACGAAAGCTAAAGGCGCATTCAATGCGACTTTACGGTTACGCGCAAGTTATTTTGAGTTTCTCTAGCAAAACATATCATGGAAAGAATATTAAAGTAAATCCCGTAGTTACCACGCGCCCCCATTCCTGGCGTGTGGCCGCGTTCAACGCGGTATAATCACCTGTTTATGGCGATCGACGGTCAAACCTACTTGAAATGCGGAAAGATCTGCGTGTCAGACATGTAAAACTGTATGGCATTACCATTCGATGACAAAAAAAAATTCTTGAAAACCCAGTTATATTATTGTTTTTAATCTCAACTATGATCACATTCTTCAGTACAAGAATTTGGTAGAATTTCGTTGCCATATGCCGCCCTTGGCTGGCGGGCTCTCAGTCGCCCTGTGTGTGTGACACAGTGTGAAAGTCTGAAACGCAATATTTTTTTGGTACAAATTAAACATTTTGATGGTCAGAATATCTTGAGCCACTAGAACCAACCGTTAAATGGGCTTGCCACGCTAAGCCATCTGTGGCTCATTGATCTCAAGATCGAGTATGCGTGAAATTAGAATTAAACACACAATATAGTAATACGGTGAACATTGATTTTTTTCTAATTCTTGGCCCCACTATCATCCATTTCAGTATTCTTTACCCCGATCTGGTGTCATAGAATCGGCGCTGTTTGGATCGCCTCTTCGGAATAATTGAATTTACATTATTTTAATTAAAAAATGTGATTTTCTTTACTACAGCGCATTTTTTCAATGTGAAGTTTACTTGATTATTTGAGTGAACTTGGAAAGCCTTTGGATAAGCCAAGCTGATGTGCGTTCGTCTGTTGAGAAAATTTTAAGTTCAAGCACAGCACCAGCATTAGTCATCAGGTGGCGCTGAGTTATGACGTTCAATTTAGGTCAGCTTAGGTCATGCTTTGGATGGGAAAGGAGTGTTTTGGCTGTTGACTGTTTGGGCTTGCGAAATCCAACATGTTGTTACGAATAATCATGTTTTGCTGCATCGTTGGGGCTCTCGGACAAGATTTTGCTCATGGAGACTTCCGAAGAATAATCAACACAGTCAACTCTAAGATTGAGACTGGTCGAAGATTGTCCAATTTTCTGGCTCGCGATGACATCAGCCAACTATTTCATGTGTCCCCCAAATGGCCTGATGCTGTAGAATTGATTGGTAGTGTTCAAGCGAATGCAGCTGATGGTCTCTCAGGTGTTTGCCTGAATGCTTCAGAAGAGTTCGTGATGGGATTGACGAATAACAAAACTCGGCCATGGGCTTTGAAAAGTGTGTAGTAGGCTCTGCAGCCAAGAGTTGTGTGTTTGGTAACTTTAGGCTTAGCAACGTCCTGAATTCACCCTTCTAAATTATCTAGTGACCCGAACCATTGACTACCATTGGATAATGTCAGATATTTAGTGGATTAAAGTGGTTCCCTATGATTTTTGGATAATCTATGGGGCTAAAACTCAGGATTACTCATTAATTTTCTGCCTATCTGCATTCATGGACCAGAGTAGACAATGACCATCTTCTCTAGCTGGCTCAGTAGAGACTGTATAGCTCCTATAGGAGCTTCATACGCCGGAAGCTTTTTTGGTGAATTATGCCTCAAACTTACGAAAACATCAGTCACGTAGTTGTAAATACCTTTTGCGCATAGAGAGACACCTTAGAAGGATGTCGATGTCTTCTTTCCAACTTGAACAAATACTCTCGTTGTCAAACTTTTCACTGCACAAACCTGGGAATACGACGTCATACTACCTGCTGAATGCAGTATTAAAAGTGGCCAGTTTCCGATTTTGGGAACTGAATGAGGAACTGCTCAAAGAAACAGTTTGATAACGGAAGTATTTGTTCAAGTTGCAAGGAACTGAAGACGTCGTCAATTTCTAATGAGAATTACTGCCTCATTAAGGTGCCCTACTAGCTCAAAAAGATTATGAACATTTTTTCTGTTAGTTTTAAGTTCTAATCCTGTCTCACCTTTGCCCAGCGGTGTTCACGCATTTGGGTCAATGTCACCATGATCTTTCTCCCCAACTATTTGGCCCTGGCTCACGTGAGGGGAAAGGTGTCTGTGACTTTTGGTTCAGGAAAAAATCCCCCCCCCTCACCACCAATTCCACCCAGGGTCACCACCATTCACCTGCAATGTTTCAATAAACCAAAACGAGCCATTTGAAGAAGTATTTCTACCCTTGTGGGTAATTTTTGGACTTGATTTAAGGAATTTTGGGGTAATTTTAAAATAGGAAATCGGATCAATTCTTAGCCGAGGCCCCTGTAAGTATGCTGTTGTTATTTATGGTCTCTGGTGAGTCCAAGTCATGCGATGAATTTCCATTTGTTGGCTGTGGTTTTGGGTCGATGTGTGTTTACATTAATGTATTCATTCAGCGTTGTAGATAATTGGTGTTTGCCTCGTGACATCAGACAAAAGAATGAGCATGGCACTTAACAAAATGAAGATTGATGTCAGGCCTCTGAAAACCGATGGGGTCTTGAATACAGACTAAATGGGAGCAAGCTGTAATGGCTCATTATGAGGCCTTACAGTGATTGACATTTCTGGTATGCCCCTCCCATTACAGTGATTGACATTTCTACTATGCCCCTCCTCATTACAGTGATTGATGCTGCTGGTAAGCTTGGTCCATCTTTGCTGCGTGATCTGCGCCTGACTTGGTTAGGATCATACCATGAATGTGTGGAGATCAATGCCACGTCCGTGTCTGACCAGCTCCTGTTCAATGGCCAATACTGTCTGGCCAACATCCCTATCAAGCTACCAGTTGATACATCAGGCTCAGCCCTGCCTGTACCACAGGTTTGTAATACCTGAGAATATCAGGGTTGTGATGTACAAGTGATTACACATAGCTGCTTATTATTCTAATTGACTTGGACAAGAAATTCAACATTTGAGCTTCCAAATATTTCGTAATGGTTATTTGATAGTGCCTTGTTTGATTAGGGTAACGACAATGTTGCGGGGGTTTCCTGGGATTCTTGTGTTGCCCTAAGGAATGTGGACGAGAAGCGTGTGCACATACCTAGAATTTGCACAAACAGAGATGCAAAATGGCATGATGTTAAATATTGTCCAAGGTGACGGCAAAATGAAATTACATTGGCCTTCTTTGTTCTCACCTGCATCGGGTCTGGGTGTGCCATGATAAAATATCATACTCGTTTGAACATAAAAATAGTCTTGACTTGCAAAATGAGACTTTCGCGAGATTGTTATGGTAACTGGTTCTCGGATGGTTTCAGACACACTGGAGGACCCGGCTTGCTTGTAAATTTATACTTCATTTGCATATTCACAATTTAATTAGACTATGCATTTTTAAGCTGTGTTTAGTTACACAGTCCAACAAGGGATAGTTGTATACCAAGAGCAGGGATCACAAAGATCAGCTTTCACTGACCATGCATGTCAATTTCAAAAGGCCTATTGTGTGTGAACGACTTCCATGATTTACAAACACCCGTGAAGTTGTAAGTCACTGTGTGAACTAGCTAAACTCTCCAAGTCTCAAATGCATGTGTGTAAGATTAAACTGTCAAGCTAGGTTGGATCCTTTAACATCCTCACTGCATCTTATTTTTCATCCATTTACAGGGGATCTCTTTAAGAGTAGGTCTATGTACCCCGAATGTCTGCAACTCATCTGAGGTAAAGGCTCTCCTAATTGGGGGTAAGTGTTGGAGGAGAAGGGAAGGAATATCTTATATTATTTTGTCCTACAAAATACGGTTGGAAGGTGTGCCTCAATGTTAAACTAAAGTTATATACCCAAAAGATCAATGGTGTATGCCCGAGGCTGTATTTTTGTCATTTGATGAAACTTATGAGTGCGCCTTGACATTTTGTAAGAAACAAAACCAAAGAAATAAAAATCGACAGGTTTATGTCTTAGTTATCTTTCCGTATTTTCTGTTGATCACACCAATATATTATTATCGACTTTTGAAACAAAAATGTGTTGTTGAAAATTTTTGCACGTATTGCACTCTCACTTTTTTGATCTAGCCATGGAGACAGTGAACGCATTGGTTCCCTTTGTGCACATCAATACTAGCACACCTGGCTTGACAGTGGACTGTAAACATCCTGACCGACCACTGGACACAAAGGCAATAGTGGCTATGTAAGTGAGATGTGGGTCATGTTTAAACTTTGACCTTTGTCTGATTCATGGAATTGAATTGTGGGACTGGTGGTTGTGGAATATTTGTGGAGATCATATGATCTGGATAAATTTTCGTCTTAGTTTCAATATAACATCGAAAAATTCTAATCTATCACAGATCTGGACGTAATTGTGAGATGATGATTTGTTTTGCTCAATTTATTTTCACTTGGGTGCTTTTTTATTTGTAACCGGTGACAACAAGGATGTAAAAGTTGGCCATTCCTAGTGAATTATTTGAACACGCAACGGTGTTTGTTTACAATTTGTAATTGGCATTCTTTCAAACTTGCGGTGTATTTGTTGATCTTCCAAAGAACAACGATAGAGTAGATCACCAAGAGACATAAAAATGAAACTTAAAATCACGGCTGTTTTTCGACACTGGTCATTTCACATCTCCAGGCAAGCTGTGTACAAGAGGGGCTTCTTCCAAGCGACTCTTGGCTTATTACTAGTGTATAGTAGTGTTTTGGACTGCTACATGTCAAATGTAAACTATTCTATCATGATTACAATCTGACAGTTAAGAGTATATGCTGCTTGCACCTGCAGGTCTTGGACTTTTCCTCTTTTAAGAGGATTTCCTCTTTTTTGGTTTCGCTATCCTCTTACTTTTTATCATTATTTTGACTTTATTGATGCAAAAACATTTATTTCAGATACTATTTACTACACAAAAATATTTATATCACACAAGCCTATTGATTTGTGGAACGATACATCACCTGTAAAAATTTCCTCTTTTTTCACATTGGTCATTGCAAGCCCTGCTCTTGGTGAGTTGCAAATTTGCCCAGGACATGAAAATTCATTTTGATTGGATACAATCTGTGTGAATTTTACAACACTAAGCGGGATCTGTACTATATAAAAACTCCTGTTCATTGCAGCACCATCTTGGCCATATTTGGCGGCGTCATTCTATTGGCCACTTTATATGACGTGTATCTGGAGATGATGTCACAGTCTCCAGGTGAGGAGAACGGAAGAGTCGTTAACGACGGCAAATCACTGTTGGGAGCTTCACGAGACTACCTGACTGTGGACGAATACACTCCTCTGGTGGGTGACACCACAGTGGTGACACCTGGTGGTGGTGGGATCCGAGACAGCTTGGGTTAGTTATTGGCCATAAATTGATTAAAGCTTGCTGTGTTCGTACCTATCTCTACAAATTGTCCAGCACTTAAGATTGAAAGATCTACCAAGACATGGTTTAAATTGTTTTAATCATTCACCTTTCTCAATTCTGATAAAGTTTACACTCTTGAAACGTGACGAAATGTTTCTAAACATAGTTCAACTCCAGGTATAAATTCTTGTTGGAAGAACATTGACTGGCAATTATTTGCTGGTGAATTCTGCTTTCATTCTTTGTCATCCCTGATGCTGCAGTGGATCCAAAAATAATGAAGTTGGTCTGTTGATGCAGTTCCCTGTCTGGCCACCTTAGATCTTACACATTTCAATGCTTTTATACAATAACAACTTGAGCTTCCTCTATTTAATATTCTTGGGAGCACTCCTTTAGATTTTACTCGTTAATCGTTATTCCTTTCACACCATATGTTAGTGTTATTCAGAATATTTTTATTTCAAGAAAAATTCTAACTCTCCTTCCACCATCTTGAATGATATATTTTACGTTATATTGTGTATTGACCTCCATGGAAATAAGTTAAAGAAGAGCGCCTTGAATTTTCTATGTTCAGTTGAATGATAGACTCTAAAATTATTTATTAGGTATTAACTAAATACCGTTTTTAATAAAAAATTGAAAGAATTGAGTATCAAGGTTTCCGGAAACTGAAAGTTTACTTCACAGTAACATATTGCTATTCTTTACAGTTGTTTGCATTACCTGTTGTATTAGTTGTATGTTATCTCCTGCCTGTGAAATTGTGGGAGTGATAATTTTGAGAAACTCCTGGATGCTTATTTCATCTTTATTGGTGGAATCCAATCAAAAGCTGCTTTATAGAAAGCGGTGAACGCTGGAATCAAAAACTCAGAGAACCAGAAACACTGAAATGACCTCTTGTAATTCAATGGATCACAGACTCAGAGAACCAGAAACACATAAATGTCCTCTTGTAATCCGATGGATCACAGACGCAGAGAACCAGAAACACATAAATGACCTCTTGTAATCGGATGGATCAGACTCAGAGAACCAGAAACACATAAATGACCTCTTGTAATCCGATCGATCACAGACTCAGAGAACCAGAAACAGAAATGACCTCTTGTAAACTCATGGCTGGAATTGTCTGCTCACCTTCATCAACACGCTTTTTTATGTACTTTTAATGCCAATCCTGGAATGCACCAGTTGTGCCCTCTATTGTGAGTTTTCCCTTGGAAAATAGAGACATAGTTTCAATATGGAATGCGTGTGGCAACCTCCAGTCCATGACGCCATATATCTGTGCAACACAATGATAAGACAAAATGCGAGGATATTCAGCCATAAACTCAGAATCAAAATATACAAGGTCATTGTCTGGACACTGTCAGCGACACTAATATTTCGATTTCTTAGTCCATCTCATGTGTGCTGATTAGCCATTTATTGCTAGAATATTAATATAATGACAAAGAAATACTTACAAGGCTTTCTCAAACAAAAACTGACAATCAATTTGTCAAACGTGGCAAAAACGAGGATTTGTGATTGACAGTCACTGTTAAGATGATATATGAGCTATTATGACGATAGTTTCTGGTATAGGGTATTCGGGTACTTTGACGATTACTTTTTTCCTCGAAATGGTACCCAATTATCTTACGAGTAATTTTTGGCCAAAGTGTCCAAAAAATTACATATAAATTTTTAAATTGCGTGTTCTTTTTCTTTTATTCATTTTAATTTGTATTCTATATCTCTACTGTGATACTGTCGTATTGTACGTGCATGATATCGTATTATCACATTGAATCAAATCAAAATTACAATACTCTGCAGCTCACAAGTGCCACTTATTTACTCATGTCCTGCCACCTTCAGGTATAGCCAGTAAACTGCTGCTTGCCTTCTCTGTCAACACCAATGGCCAGAATCAAATCAAAATCACTCTACAACTCCCTAGCACCACCTATTTACTCATGCCTGCCACCTTCAGGTATAGTCAGTAAAATGTTGCTTGCTTTCTCTGTCTACACCAATGGCCAGAATCAAATCAAAATCACAATATTCTACAGCTCACTAGTGCCACCTATTTACTCATGTTCTGCCACCTTCAGGTAAAGCCAGTAAACTGTTGCTTGCTTTCTCGGTCTACACCAATGACTAGAATCAAATCAAAATAACAATACTCTACAGTTTGCTAGTGCCACTTATTTACTTAATGTGCTGCCCCCTTCAGGCATAGCCAGTAAAGTACTGCTTGCCTTCTCTGTGCATACCAATGGCCAGAATCAAATAAAAATCACAATACTCTACAGTTCGCTAGTGCCACCTATTTACTTATGTTCTGCCACCTTCAGGTATAGCCAATAAACTGCTGCTTGCCTTCTCTGTCTACACCAATGGCCATAAGTTACTGAGTACCAGACAGTCAGGCTCCAGTCTACGCAGTGTCCATGGTGTGAGGTTTCTCAGCATGTCCTGGGTCATTCTGGGTCACTCCATTACCTTCGCCTTGTTCAATGCAGGTGAGTGCTGCTTCAACATGTAGTTTTCCATTATAAAGCTGATTAAAGGCCTAAAATACACAGTCACTAGGTGACAGGGAGGCTGGATACCCCATAAGTCTCTACTCCGGGTGTGCCCAGCTTTCACCTATTTATAAAACACTTAATACACACCAATACGTGTTAAAGATATTATTAAGTTCTGCAGATACGTTCTCTGAATCAATGGATAACTTCATTTGTTCTCGCCTGTTTAAAACTGCAGTGTCTTGCTATGTTTGTAAAGTCATATTGACCCCTAGGTGACCTTGGAGATGCACCAATCTACCTGAAGAGATGGACATTTCAGGCAATAGCCAATGCTACAGTCAGTGTCGACTCGTTCTTTGTACTCAGGTAAGTTATCCTTGGCAATAAATTTTATGAGTCATCATATTCGTAATGGTATTCGGGCCTTCATATTGTCATCAACTGCAGATGGTCATCCAGACGTCTGCTTCATCATCTCCTGTTCACCATAAACAGTTGCATTGTCATGATCCTACTTATTAGGATTAGCTTGACTAACCTTGATCTTCGGATATATCCACTCTTTTCTGTGTTCCTGAAATGCCAATTTTCATTTGTTTTGGGTATGCTGAATACATTTGCCAACTGAAGTTCCTTTTTGTTACTGGATCTTTGTAAAATTTGGCAGACTATACGTTAGATATCTGTCAAGAAGATCACACCCAGCCATTAATTGGTGGACAGATGGCTCTACATCTCGTTTCCCAACTCACTAGTATGATTACTTTGTTGGTTGTGATTACATTAGACACCAAATCACAACACCCAAACTTTTATGACTGCCTTCTTTGACCTAATCTCCTAGTTGTCATGCCAACATAAAACTGACCACACTATTACTGATAATTGGTTCAAAGAGCAAAGGGGTATTGTGCAAGCGACAGCAGTATCCTCTGTAGTCAGTCTATGGTAACTAATTCTGCCGTTCTTCATAGCAATGTGAATAAGTTTAGATTGTCCATCAAAGTTAGTCATTACCATTGTTAAACTGAATGTTAGGTGTCACTGAATGGCAACCTGGGCTCTCTTGGTTTCATTCTTTTGTGTATTTACTGCCACTTCTGGTGTCAAGACTGTTTTCAGTTGCTCTTAATTAGTTCTGGCCCTACTGTGGGGTTTTCATTTCCTTGATGGTGATGGTGATAGTATCATTGCTCATCTAAATGTTGAACATTGAATATGTGTTATTCTCAGTTTTCTAGAGACGACATTTGTGTTCAGTCATGTGGAAGTTGATGCACCTTGTACCATAATGGACGGAAACAACGTGATTATGAATAAATGACACATGGATGTTTGACACGAGATTGAAGCGAGTTTAAATTACAGAGTCCACTGCAATCACAATCTGTTACAGTCACAGCCCATTACAATCTCAGCCCATTACAATCACCACCCTTTATATTCACAGCCAGTTACTGCCTCAGCTTGTTACAGTCACAGTTCGTTACAATCATAGTCAGTTACAAGTCTGGACAGCAGATTAAACTCTATGAAGAAAGTGTCACACCATTTTTAGACTTTGTTGCCTTTACAGTGGTTTGTTGGTTACTTACCTCACACTGAAAGAACTGAAGGAGAATGGAGGAAAACTAAACTGGTTGATGTTCTACGCGCATCGCTACTGGCGGTAAGAAGTGTGACTGTTTGAAATTTTCTAGAAAATCTTTGTCAAAGGATTCTCATCTAATTTTGTCTAGTTTAGGTATTTAAAGGTCAGTCCTTTATTGCAAAGGTCTGACTCGCACTAAAGTTGTGGTAGTGTGTCTGTTGTCTTAGAGACTGGCAAAATGTCACCGAGTGAGGCCTTGAAATTAATAAAGGACAAGTAAAGTTTATTGTTATATTTTGGCATGAAAGATAAGTAGCATCATATTGATACGCTGCAGGTCAGTAATTGAAAGAGTTTTGAACGTCTTTCTATGGCCAGAAACTCTTGAAAAGTGAGCAAGTGACCCATTTTTGCAATTATTTCCATAAAAAATTAATAAAATATTACTGTAAGAAAATTGATTTCTAGCTTATAGCCGACTCTGTATGAATACTGGCCATCTTCACTTCACGAACTGCAGTTGCTACAGATCCAAGAGTTCGCCCGTAATCATCTGCTGTAGTCAAACCATTGATCTTTGAACAGACAATGGTGTGACCACGCTGCAGAGCTTGGATTAGTGTAGTCACATAACAGTGTCTTCCGGTAGCAAGTAAACTGAAAGATTTCATTGATAAATACGTGATTTCTTAGAAAAATTAACAAATTGCAAAAATTTGCTTTTACTAAAATTATGTTAACTTTTAAACTGCTTAATTGTCATACTGCTTTGAAATCGTCGGTTCTTGTGCATCCGTCCATCTTACATTCTACATTGCTTTGCTGTATGTTTATGGTTTATTTAATTCTTAATTTGTACACAGTTTAAGGTTTTGATCAACCAGGGCATTCACATGGTTACTTCAGTACCCTGTTAAGTATGTCGTCTTTTTTCTGTTCTGGTTGACAGCATTTAACAGCAGTTCTTCCACTTGGTTTTTTTCAGACTCACTCCAGCTTACTTGCTAGTCATGATGGTCTATGTCTGTCTTATGCCGTATGCCGGCAGTGGTCCAATGTGGAATGAAAAGAGTGACCCGAACTGCGCCTCCTGGTGGTGGACTAATGCCCTCTACATCAACAACTTTGTCCATTCTAAGTCGCAGGTGTGGCCACGTGTCTCAGTTAAAAGTACACTAATTAGACAAAATTGTAATCAAATAAAATACCATTTCCCGGTTGCAATGGTCATTTCTCTTAACAAACGCATGGCTGGTAATGACCACCAATGTGTTGAACTTCTAGTTACAAAATGGCTTAGCCACTTTACTAACTGTCCTGTTCCCTTTTATTCTCAATGAGGAAAAACTATTCTGACCGTGAATGCAGCCTCTGCCCAGTGGTCATGACAGGGAATTCTGGGTCATTTTGTCTGAATGCTTACGGCTCCTACTGTAAGTCTTCGTTACAGGGAAGTGTGCTGATTTGCCTTCCTCAAATTGTTGTCTCTTTTTTAAAAGCTCCAGAGTTGTTTCCTGAACAAAAACAAATAAATTAAGAGTTGTTTTACATGAATATGTAATTCTTAAACCGGTGTGGAAATATATTGCAAAGTAACGATTTTAAGTCTGGTCAGCAGGTGGCATGCTGACCAGACGTTTGCTATAGAATTGTTTTGGAATTGATAGCAAGTTTTGTCCCTGTCAGCTCTCCTGTCTTGCACACCCCTATTAGAAATTGGGTCAAGAGAAAGATGCGTTCTTGCTGTCACAGCTGTTAAGACAATGTTTAATTTCGCTATTTCAGTGTATGGCCTGGTCATGGTACTTAGCCAACGACATGCAGTTCTACGTCATATCACCGCTGATCATCTATCCTTTGTATAGGTGAGTACTCCTGTGGAACTTGCACACTAACTCCTTATCTCTGTCATTGCTTGACCAAATTAGTTAGAAACACAACATATAGTGACAATTTGGATATGAAGTAGGTGGAAAATTGCCAAATGTTTTTTTAAGAACGAGTTTTGTGTTGAAGATGATCCAACACAAATCTTTGAACTTTGCCCAGTAAATATTGTGATGTGATGCTGGGGAATAACACTGCATGATGATGGCTATATGAGCCCCCAAGGTACGTCATTATTGCAAAGCTCAGCTATTTGCAGAATTTTTTTGTTTTTACATTTACAATTTGTCAAGGAATACCACTGTACTTTGTTTAGCATTGATTAATTTAAAATGTTAAAATAGCATTGTCATTAATTGCATGAATTAAAGTTTGTGGAATTCTGGTGGAGGGACGTTTTCTTGTTCAAGCTGGTTGTATTTTTTCAAATCATTAGCCTGACTTTGTATATCTGCTGATGTTTAGACATCCCCTCTGGGACTTACATATTCAGACTTGTTGTATTATTTGTTGTATTTTTCTTACTGTTACCCGGTGTTGTATTGACAATTGCTTACACGGTTTGCTGAATGGCTGCGGCCGGATTTGTGCTTATGGTCTATTAATTTGATAGATTTAAGCTTCTGAGATCGTTCATACTTGTGAGTTTATTAACAGACTCTGTGATCAGGTGGTAAGCGCGATCATTTACATAATAACTCAATCCTCAGTCATCAGGGGTCACTGCTGATGTTTTGTACTTAAGTGTTGTTTGTAGATGTACAGAGGTCTTGGATTGTTGGACATCATGCTGTTGACGCAACCTGTCTGATCATGACTGATGTTAATGTCATGCTTGAATTCACAGCTTGGAGTGTATTATGATTCTCCTAATTTCCATGCTATGTGTTCACAGCCATTGCTGACATTGCCAACTTCCTGTTTTGAGAGGTTCAATTTTTTGAGCTGTTCATAATGACCATGCACTCAGTTCAGAGCTGGTATGGCCACTACTAATGTTGCAACTTGTTGTTTTGACAGGTTTAAACTGGTGGGATTGTTCATACTCCTTGTACTGTCTACTGGCAGCATGATCACTGCTGGCGTCATATCTTCCCTGAATCATCTTGCTCCTGGATCTCTCACATTACTTAACTTAGATCCGAACGAAGGGTAAGTACATGCTTTACGGTATTGGTTACGGTACTTCGTTTTTTCTTTTGCTATCGATATTGAAACAGACATTGGAGGACTGACTATCATCTTTTCGGCTGAAAAATTATCGCTGCTCCGTCTTTCAAATGTTAGTGAGTCGGGTAGTAGACTTAGTCAATCCCTTGTCCAGACATTTTCTCTGTCGTTTTTCAGCTCTTCATTTGGCAATAGTCACTTACAAAAGTCTCTTATTTTGAGAGTCAGTTTGATGCCTATTTAATCCAGTGCAGAAAGCTGGTTCTCAAAGTGCTGGGCCCCTTAAGTCACTATTATTATTCAACTCTTTATTCCTCTAATTGGCGACTCACTGTGGAAATCTTATACATGGCATTTTCCTTCATTTCTGTTTCTTGTATGCGTGTAGACCTGATGGCTGGGATGACCTCTACGTTCGGCCGTACACCCGTATCTCAGCCTACCTGGTCGGTATGCTGTTTGGATACTTGCTCTTCAAGACCCAGTGTAAAGTGATCATGAACAAGGTCAGGCACTTTCTATCTTTAAACTACCAACCAGCACCATTTACTATGTTTTTCCTTTTAACGACAGAGTTATTAGTAAATCATGCCATGTAACCTTAGTGTTATCACTGAACCTTACCATGCAACCTTAGTGATCTCCCTGAACCTTGTCATGTAACCTCAGTATTATTCCTAAACCATCCTTTGTAACCTTAATGGAATTCTTAAACCATGCCTGGTAACCTTTTGTGTCATTCCTAAATCATACTATGTGACTTAAGTGTTACATACCATGTAACCTCAGTATTATTCCTAAACCATACCTTGTAACCTTAATGGAATTCTTAAACCATGCCTGGTAACCTTTTGTGTCATTCCTAAATCATACTATGTGACTTAAATGTTACATACCATGTAACCTCAGTATTATTCCTAAACCATACCTTTTAACCTTAGTGTCATTCCTAAATCATACTATGTGACTTAAGTGTTACATACCATGTAACCTCTGTGTTATTCCTAAACCATACCTTGTAACCTTAACGGAATTCTTAAACCATGCCAAGTAACCTTAGTGTTATTCCTAAGCCAAGCCATGTGACAGGGTTATTCCTAAACCATTCTTATGACTTAACATTACAGTTTTTAAGTGATGCAAATGGTTTACTCAAAATGAGAATTTGGTGTAACCAAAGTGATGTGTGCCTGTCGAGAGTGGCATGTATTGTTAAAACATAAAACTATAGAATGATTGGTTAATATCCTTTGGGCATCTCATAGTATTGCTTGCAAATTGTCAAGATTAATTAACATACTGTGTGATAGTTGCCTGGATTGGTTTAGTGGAAACATGATGTTTGAGACCAAAGAAAATTTTTTGCTGTTAGCATTGTGTTCTCATTTAAAGTATATGACAATATCTTGCATACTCTTGCAAAGTCTTGCTTTTCTAGTGAGATCCTAGTGAGGTCCTAGTGAGGTCTTAGTGAGGTCCTAGCGTTATTGAACTGTTTTCTATCAGTGCATTTTCATTTCATGCAGGCCGTTGTACTCCTGTGTTGGGCAGTAGCAGCCTTCCTCTGTCTCTCTGTACTCTACGGACTTTATGATGTCTGGCAGAACCACCCTCTAGACAACAGCGTGGCTGCCTTCTACAACGCCACCTTCAGGTTTGCTTGGTCATTAGGTGTTGGCTGGGTGATTTTCGCTTGCTGCAGTGGCTATGGAGGTATGTTGCTCTATTTTTTCTTGATGGAAGTAATTTAAACTCTTCCCTTGTACAATTTTTCTTTATGGTTTTACTTTCCCACAGACTTTGCGAGTTCGTGCGTACAAAACTTAAAAGACAAAATTATTTCCCACTGTCTTTAATGGTTTATTTTTAAAACTCCTTTTGAGTTTTACTAAGGCAATTAAAGACCAGAAATTTTAAATACTTCACCTGCTCTGCGGTGAAGGTCAAATGTCAGCTTTTGGGTTAAATCTTTTTGACTCTGTCTTTGTCTGCAATTGGCTTAAACTAATGCCAAAAATTGTTACTTTTATACTGCAATAGGTGGTGCTGTGAGTAGTTGTCTTTCAATCAACGTTACGTCTTTCTTGACCAACATCTATACACTTAAATAGTGTCTAGCTCACCTCATCTGTGTATTATAGTTTGAATATGACTCCAAATGTTCTGGACACAATATCTAAATGTTTCGAACACTTCAAGTAAGAAATCGCGCTCATGTCAAGGAATAACATGTAATGTTGAAGGAACTTCGTGGGTTTTAGGACCAAGTGCATTTTTCATAATTGTTGAGTTGGATGATTTTTGTGAAGTTATTGACTGTGACCAAAGCTACAAAGTAGCGCAATCCGTTGTTTTTGTTGTTTTGTTAGAAATTCCTGATTTGTGACGTTGTTTCCAGTCTTTTGGAATTGGTAAAATTAACCGAAATCTAGGTCAGTGAGGTGATCCATGGTTAAAATACTCCATTTCATAGGGTTGTCCTGGCACTGCAACTGTTGAGTTTGTGGGTTCATATCCGTCCTGGGTCTTGATCTCAAATACGCATGCAACATTCTCACCGATAATGTCTTTTTGATAACTTTCACGTTGAATCGTTTGAACAATGAATATTGTTTTTTCTTCGTTAATTTTGTGTTTGCTGATAGAAAATATTCAAGTTCTGAAAAGGGAGCAATGTTGGCAGTCATTTTTGTCTGAAATTTGCGAGATCCCACTCCCTAACTGTTACTGTTGGATTTACAGTTATTTTTCGCTGCATTTTGTTACTTCCTTTTTTCTCAAATTTAATTGTAAACATATGTTATTCATCGTGGATCATTGTATCTCCACACATGTGACAAAATCAAAGTTCATGTGACTTATGCATGCGAAAAGCCCCAAAAGGCTGTAATAATTGAGAATTCCCTGTGGCATTTTGACAAATTTGAGATGTGACAAATTGTGACTTGCCATTAAACAGGAATCCATTCTCAGATTCAGTATTACCGCCATTGATACCGTGATACTGTGACCTCTGTTGCAGGGTTTATCAACACTCTTCTGTCCTGGCCAGTTCTCATACCTCTCAGTCGTCTGACCTACTGCGCCTATCTGTGTCACCCCGCCATCATGTTCTGGTACTACCAATCTCAAGAGACTCTCATCATGAATACAGACAACAACATGGTGAGTTTCTGCCAGCCTTTGTGTTGGATCTTACCTCCATTTACTGGGACACCATTGTTTGAAGGATTAGTTCAGTCATAGATTTATAGCGGGAAAGGATTTTATCTTTTACTTGCTTGGCATACATGTTTTTAACATCTCATTAAAATTTTAAACTCCTACTAAATATGCAAATGTGTAGTACAGAAAAAACTATTATTAAGCTTATAAGTTTGGGTTAATCTCAGTTAAACATATCAGGCATTTAGATGTTAGTCACTAAATGCCTGATATGTTTAACTGGGATTAACCCAAACTTATAAGCTTAATAATGTTTAAGCTTATAAGTTTTGGTCTACTCACCCGACCTCTTGAATACAATCTTGTGTTAAATCTAGACATCAATTTGCACATTACTGGTTACACAGAAAGTTCCAATTCTGGCCAAGATTACTTTGCTGCAGAAGCACAAGCTAAGATAACTTTGATGCAAATCTATTTTGCGATCATGTGTTCATGATTTTTATTATGTCTCAAAATGTAATCAAAGTGGGCAATATTGAATGTACGGACATTTTCGAAAAAAGGTTCTACCAAATAAAAATACAAACCATGCATCTCAAAATCATCAGTCCTTCATCAGTAAAAGTAGTTCAGTGCAGATTAATTTCTAATTGGTGTTAGGGCTTGTCTAATATTTTACGATTGACATTTCAGATTTACTATTTCTTGGCCAACATGGTGGCTGCCTATGCATCCGCATTCGTCTTCTCTCTCATGTTTGAATCGCCATTGATGGCTGTGGAGAGGGTACTACGTGGCAAGCGTAAATAGGTCAAGGCATGCGGTGACATATACTTTTAGAGAGAACAATGACCGTAGTCATAGTGACGAAGCGGCAGTTGGCTTAGATAAATTTCTGTTTCTATATAGTGTTGATATTGTTAAGCTAAAAGCTGACAGTCTTTATATTGACTAAATGCTATAATACAATTAGGAATCGCTCTAGGAGCAAGCACACTTTTAATTCGCCAAAATTCTTGTTGAGATCGTCTCACCATGAAACGAAAACTAAAATGTGGAACACATGACAGCCTAAAGGCATTGTTACTCTGACATTTTGCTCAGAGAATGTCATCAAGTGGTTATTAATTATTCAAAACTGGACAAAAATGAAACCAGCTCTGTTTGTTTGTTGTAAACGGAACATTATCTTGTGAGACCAGCGTATTGAAGATTTGGCAAATTACGAATTTAAAAGTAGCTCTATTTCATGGCAGTTAAAGCTGATGTATATATTAATTGCTTCGCAAATTTAGCTGCAGACCAGCGGAACAGTATTGTTGTAACACCATTAACTAGTTTTGTTGAGGATAATTTTAGCTTTTAGCATTGAATTTTTTATCTTCAATTTTTTTTCTCTCTCAGAATTTACCCAGAACGATTCAAAGCTGCATGTTAATACTTCTTTGTACCAAAGGTATGACATTGTATATGTGTTGAAATTGCTTCTTAAACACATGGAGCGCGTTCTGTTAATGCAAAGACACTTTCAAGATACTCGTGATGAGAGAGCTCCATCTATGGAGTAAATTTTTTCCCATAATTCAACATTCCAGTCTCACCAACCAATCACCTCTGTGGCGACCATTTTTCTGGTCTGTGTGTTTCACTTAAAGCACGATTTTGCGTGATTTCACTTTTTTCGTGATTTCACTTTTTTCGTGAGACGCGTACTGTACGGAATGCACTACTAACATCTGTATGTCTATCTGCTCTCTCAGTTGTCTTATTATTCACTGCTAACTTGAGAAATGGTATTTCACTTTGTACACCATTAAAACAAGAGGCGATTTTTATGCTGAAAGATTTTTGGTACAAAATTCCTGTGATCTGAATACCTTGCAATCTTGTACCTAGGTTTTCAATACTTTATTTAAAACACATCTAGGACTGTGTTTCTACCGATAATTGCTCAATTCGTTTTCTATTTTTACTGTTTCTTTTTGTTCATTGCATTAGCTCCACCTGGTGGACTACCGGACAAGTACTTAACAAACTGCATTTAAACAGCTGACATCACTGTTCTGTGTTAAAGAAAGTGATAAAAAGGTGATGATTTATTTTGAATGGTTTTTGGGACCAGCAGGGTTGGGTCCACTGGGAAACCTTCCAAGTTCATTAAAGGAACTTAAAGTTTTTACTAGACCCATTTTGCAATTCACTGAATATTCTCTACCATTTCCTTACTAATTTTTAGTTTAATGCTTGTGTTTTTAGTTTTCATTTGCCTGTGTTTTTAGTTTTCATATGCCTGTGTTTCTAGGAGGCCAATTTGAGATGAAAACTGTTATCTCATTCTACGGATAATGGTGTCTGTAACGGCCGGATTGTCCTGAAAAGATGTTAACAGGACAGTGAAAATTTCATGTTGCACCATTAATTATAGTGAAATTATCCCAAATCTCACCAAGTGTTATCCCACTTAGTGTACAATGAAGTAATGGACAAATACTTGTCAGATTGTTCTTGTAAGTGCTGTGATTTTTTGTTGTCAACTCAGTGGCTGCACTGGGCTTGTTTTGTCTTAGGCTGGGTCAACTTCCCAGGACAGATGATTGGTTTCTAACAATGACCTCTGGCTCACAGACCAATCAGATGTCTTTGTCAGTTGACCTAGTTGAACTGGTTTATACCTGGCGAGTGAATGAAGTGCAACTTCAGCCGCCAACCCTTTAAAGTGCCATATAGTATTAGAAGCAGTAATTATGATTTTTACAAGGAAAATTATTGTTTTGTGATATATTATTAAAGAGATCTGATAGCAAAATAGTTTGAAAGCGTTGGTTATGTCTGTGGGAATTTGGAGCTAGAAATGAAAGCCTTGTTGTCAGTTACAATTTTGTTTGAGGTGCTCCAACAAAGGAGAATCTATGTGAGACTTTGGGCACTTGTCACCCTCGTAAATTGGCGTTAACTTTTGCACAGCATGATGTTAGTGAACTGTGTGGTTTGGCAGAGTAGGAGAATCTATGTGAGACTTTGGGCACTTGTCACCCTCGTAAATTGGCGTTAACTTTTGCACAGCATGATGTTAGTGAACTGTGTGGTTTGGCAGAGTATTGCAAAACTCTGTGTCGAAATCTGTCGACTTTATTTTGAATGATTTTAATCAATTTGGAATTGTAGCTTGCATTACAATTATACCTCCCATTCAGTCAGATTCTAGACTAGAGCTGGCTTTTAAATGCAGGATCAAGTTAAATCAGTGTTTTGTTATTAAGTGTTACATGGCAATTGCACGTGCTGATAGACAGGCTACTAATTATCCAATTCACTTCGAAAATTACTGTGGAAGGGATTGTTAATCGTATAATTAATCTCCTCCATGTTAAAAGGAACCTAGTCAGCCTCGGTGATTGGCAATATAGAAAACAGATGGCGCTAGAGGTTCTTGTGCTTATCTGGTACTGACAATGTGCCAGGGCAGTGGGGCTCTGTTTCTAATTGGAAATATCTTTGTTGCACATTGGAGTAATATTTTGTTTGTGGTGTATGTGCGAAACCAATTCCTTTGTTATAATATTCGGGAGCTTTTATTTTGTGCTTTGCAGTTATTTTGATATTTAATCTAGAAAATCAAGTGAACATTTTTTTTATTGGAACCTTCTTATTTTTGAGTGATCGTTGTTGTAATCTTGCTGAATTGTTGACATTCTTTATTATGCATCTTGAAGCTGAAGACGTCTGAACTTTTTTGCATGTTTTAGAGCTTGTTAATGTTAATTTGCTTCGTTTTTTAAACAAAAAACTATGTTCATTTTACAGTTTTGACCAATTCTTGGTGTTGGTATGTAAGCACAGTGCTTACTAAATCTCAGCCCTAGTAGTGGTATTATTGTAAGGGGTATTTTTGTCTTGAACTCAGTTGAAACTAGTCATCAGGTTGTGTGTATTCCATCCTAGCATAACGGAATGTGTATAAACCTTCAGTATTCGGCAGTAATTTGCAGGAAGTGGGGGATACTATTGTTCCCAACTTATGATGTCACAGAATAATGACCTCAATTCTGTGGAGCTGAATTTATTTAGTGCTCTTCATTTTCAGCGTTGTGCTCAGTGATTTTTAATCCATTGTCGCTGGACTGAAATTTTACTTTCACCTGGTGATGGGCACAGGTTGGCACTGCACAAGTCATTCAAAATCCAGACCAAGGTGGTAAAGTGATTAGGTACCTGAGACAATTACCAAATGGTTTAATGTCTTATCTGAGACAATACAATTTGGGGACCGCTGAATACAAAGGCAAAATATTCTCCTAAGCGAAACTCCCCCCTCCCCCATTAACTGACATGACGAAATGCTTGTCTGAGTTTGCAACATGTACCTATCAATCCCTCCTGTAGGAAAGCATCCTGGCATTTTCCTTCTTGAAGACAACCTTGAACTGCTGCTAGTCCATTACTGCATGTTGTACACATCTCCGTGAGGACCAGTGCCTGGTTGCATTAAACAGTCACAAACAGGGATTCAACTAAGTTCCCAATATCTACTGCGTGTTTGTGGGCTTGTGAAAACACCGATTGCCCTTGTTATGCTGTTCGAGTCTCATTACTAATTTTTGGCTTTGATACAAACTGAGAATCAAGTCTACGTTGAATTCACAATATTGTCTAGTCCCTATTTGACAGTTTCATTCAACCGGGCACTGGTTCACAATCCTAGCCAAGTAATTCCTGTGCGATTAGACTGGTTTTAGACAATCTCCAGCCCCCGTGTATAGGGTGTCTTTTCTAGTTCACAAGAATGATGTAAGTGTTTAAGACCCTGTACCTGTTTGAGTGTAGGAGTGTTGAAAACTAATTTGTGCTTTTGTATTGTAGTTATCAACATTGAAAGATCTTGGATTTTGTTGTTGGTTTCCGTTTAGTAAATAAAATAAATAAGACATCTTTACTCCTTTTGACCTTTTATTTGATCAAGGTTATGCACAGTTTTAAAAATTTAAGACACATTTTCACCACATAGAAATTTACATGCACTGTACACTGCAGTCATCTGTGAGCATCTGATATAGTACGCATGTATGTACATTAGTTCCAAGAACTGCACACTTGGATCCATTGTCCATGCCCAAGGGAGCACGCCCCATAAATACTTGTACCCATATTTGAGATTAAAAAAGCTTCTGTCTATTAGTGTTTGACCAACATAGGTGGAGAAAAAGAAAATTGCCCTAATGGTGGAAATCGTCTACATTTTTCAACATTTTAAAAGCCAAGAAAGGATGTTCATGTTGCAACCCGTAACCAAATGGAATATATTTATGGTGACAAAACCTTTTCATTCATAGATGTCCAAATTTTTGAGTTGTGCCCCCTATGGGAATCCATGAAACTGGCACACTGTAGAGCCCCCTATCTGTGACTGTGTTCACTACGTTAACACGGGCATCCTTGTTGACAGTGCCTTGCCGGTAGACTTGCGAGACAAGTTAGGTGTTACTCCAGTCAGTATGGCAGTCTGTGTTGTAGGAGTTGTCCGGCTGAGCAGTTGGTCAGCAAAGAACATGGCCTGAAATGGACAAGAGTCGAACCTTCGGGATAGTGCTTCATTTACATCACTGAATTTACTGAATTATAAATCCATTGCCATTAAAAAATCTAAAGCTCAGCACACTGATTTCAAGAGTTTGGTGGGAGAAATTGTTTTCTAATATTTTTATAAAGCATTTTCCACGAAGCAAAAAAGATGCATTTTGACTGATCGGTTAATTAATAGTACGGTCCTGGAATCTCGACAAATTGGGACATAATATGGCAGATAAGATAAACATTATTTTCTAATTTGTCATTCATGATATATAGCATATTAACAGTTAACCCACAGGGCTTGTAATTTTCCTTTTACGAGATTTCCTCTTTCTTGATTTAAATTTCCTCTCACATGTACCGGTATTTAATCCCCTTTTTTCTTTAAATCTCATTTTATCATTATTTTTGCTTTACTCATGCAAAAAAGCTTATTTCAGTTAAATTTTATAAGCCAAAAAAATATTTCTATCACACAAGCCTATTTATTTGTAGAGCGATACATCAATATGAAAATTTTCCTTTTTCTGTCATTGGTCATTCCAAGCTCTGAACCTAGAACAAGTATGTAACCGTGTGCTACCATCGGACTGTGAGATGATATTTTAGAAAATTATGGTCATTCAAAACTAACTTGGAAGACCCCAAAAAATTGAAAAAGAGCAATTATTATTTTGTCCAAAATTGGTGATATTTCAAAAGCTACAAAAATTACCCCATGTAAACTACTTTTGTTCAGTTGAAAGCCAAACAGCTTCATGGCTCTTGTCATTTTAATGAGATAAACAGGTGAGCTAAAGTGTGTGATGGTCAAATAATGTACCAAAGCAATGCAACAGTTTGGGAGTGGATACTGACAAGAGAATCCCAAAACATACAATTTTTGCCTGCAGAAAAGAACCTTATCCACACAGTATATCTCGTACAAAAATCCATCACTTGTTTAGCACAAGACATGGCCGACAAGTGGAATTTTATTTCGTCAAATTTCTCCCCAAAAACAAAAATTAAGAAAATTTTAATCAATGACTAGCAAGGTTTGTGGTATGGAGATGTCATAAAACAACTTGTGGTAAATTTTTCATTGTTTGCAGTAACGTAATCAGCCTTTGAAAATGAAAAAAATATGATAGTTTGACAATTTTTATTTTTATGCGAAACAAGAACAGAATGACCATACCAGACAGATGAAATTATTAAGGCTCAAATAAAATAGTCCTCACCTTCGGAGCACTCATTGTCTGCACGGCCACTGACTTTGTGAGCACCTTACGTAGACTACCCAGCTGGGATGTCCGTGACAGTTCCTTCATTTTCTCGGCCTTGGTGTCAATGCGATGTGTTGGTCGAGGAATTAGACCTAAATCTCCTAATTGGTAGTGGGGTATTGAGCTTCCGGGTAGCTTCTGGAGTGGTGAAAGGGTGCTGTAATTAAAATAGGTACGTTTCATCCCCGCATACAAGTACATGCACTAGATGTCAATAGCGACCAGTAAATAGCACGAAGGATGACACTAAATAGACATCTAAGTCATACAGAGTAATCAGCTACAAACACTTCAAGCTAACCACCTTTTTTGTTCAATGAAAATGGCACTCAACTGAGCTCTTAGCAAATGAAAGTGACAACAGTGCCCTCTGTATTCATTCTGTGGTAACAGAATTTTGGTTAGTAATAGATTATGCCAATCCTACATTCATCACAATGATTCAGATTGGCTAGCAAGGATTGAGAGCCTTGCTGCTGTTGATCTAAATGCTAGGGCTTTGCTGAATGGCCACCAGGGGTTGCTTGAGCTCATTTTCAGGGAAACTAGAGCTATGTGAAGCTTTACAAGTGAGTTTCGGTTCAGTTAATTTTGTTACTTGTGACCTGATGTTTGGTGTGGTTTGTTATACTCCTCGAGGATGATAAATTGAAGTTCATGAGAAATTGGATTTGTGTATATTATGTAAATACAGAATGTTAACAACAATTGTGCTGGGTTTTCTACTAAAGATTTGTCCCTACTCAAACATCTGGTCATAGCCGTTTTTGGGTTGCGAGTGTGTCTCACAAAATCTTCATAAATTATTGTGTCATGTATTGACAATGTCATCAGACAAATAAGAGCTCACATGACCAGAGTTCCAGCTACTAGTAGTCAAAATCAGAGGAGAGGAGACATCTCCAATTATCCAGGAATCAAGGTGAATACAGTCCGGTAGTAACAATAGTTGAACAAAAGTTGAAAGGTCAAAGGTGACAGGTCAAAGCTACCTACCCTTTTCTACTGCCTGCCCGACTACCGGGCATCTCGCTGAGAGCACTCTTGGACCGCTTCACTACGAACTGCTTGCCCATGTCTCCTGGGGCAGGGCCTACTCCTATAGATGCTGCACTGTTCAGCAACAGTAAAAGATGTTCCATTAGACTGTCTCTTTTCTCTTCTTCATCGTATTTGGTGCTGCCGTCCCACGCTTCAGGGGTGTCCTGAATAAGAGGTAAATTCATGAAGCTTAATTCAATTTTGTTATTTAGTGCTGCCGTCCCACGCTTCAGGGGTATCCTGAATGAGTGGTAAATTCATGAAGCGTGATTCGATTCTCAATTATTTCTGCTTAGGCGGCTGTAAACCTGCCATTCCATCACAAAACCAACTTTTGATTTAGACCATTTAGAAATTGGTCTCAAATTGTTTGTTTGTCAAAATATGTGTTATTTCAGAGCTTGGAAAGATTTGACAATCCAACAATGTTCGAGACCAGGCTCTAAAAGTTGACTTGTCACGAGGCATAATTTTCGAGCACGGTCTCGGGCAATCACGAGCTGTCAGTTCCGTGCAAAACCAAGAATCCCATTTTCATCTTAGTAAGGAATTAAGTCGAGAACAATTTCATACTGATACGTGGTCTAAACCAAAAGTTAATTCTTCAATATGGAGCACCTGTTTATAGCTGCTTTAACTTATTCACACATGACCAAACGAATAACAAGAAATTCAAAACATAACACGAACAAAATTTAAATGAGAAAATACGTAACAGACTATAAATTTATATCCGAGCACAGATCAACGCAGAACACAAGGAAATATTTCCGTTGAGGTCCACAATATTTCGGGAACTCATCTTGTGGCATTTCCTCAACAGTTACATTGATTTCTTAAAATGAAATAAAAAATAAAAAAATGATTAGTTCCTATGGCATGAAAATGAAAATTCCAAAAACAGCAAAACGGAATCCACCATTTTTGTCAGTAACTGTAGATTAATAAGCAGCGGGTAAAATTTGACATGTAACGTACTACATTCAGACAAATCGCGAGGGTTTCAATGGCAACAAATCTTTACAGTCTATTCAGAGTATTACCAAATGGAATGTCATGTTTAACAACAAAACATTTGTTTTAATGACTGGCACACACAGCTATCCTTAAGGCAATGCATAATTGAAACACTAAATTATAACTGGTTAAACTTAACGTTGTTTAGTCCATTTTTCCAACAGATTTGCTACTGGATTTTCCATGACATTTTGGTCACCGATTCATCTGACTGGCATATTACAACTGAGAATAAGGCTGGTTCAAGTAGTTACCAAAATCAACTTACTGTGAGGCATAATTTCAAAGCCAAAGCTGCTTCTGTGATCACCTTCTCCAACTTTGCATTTTTCTTCTTAGTTTCTTTCATCCCATCTTTGGCTTTGTCTAAATCATCTTGTAGCAGCTCGTTTTCCTTTCCTAAGCCTTGAAGTTCATCCCTTTAAAATATAAATTTTTCTAACATTAATTATAATTTCAGATTGATTAAATAAAATTCACTAATTCAAAAATCACGGTATTTTTATTAAATCCAAATGCAATAAAGTCTCGAGTATATTGAAGGAAAAGTTTTATCTGAAACAATTCTGAGAGGCAGCTAACAACAGGGTTAGCTTTCCAAATGTCTTGGATTTGGAAAGGCTCATTTTCTTAAAAAGAAAACTAAAACGTAACTAACTACAGAGCAATGATATTAAAAGTGGTATCAGTATCAATATCAATATCAGTATCAGTATCATAGTTATTGCTATAGTTATATTCCCATCTCACCTGGTTGACTCCACCTGCTGCTTTAACAAGTCACTCTCAGCGTCCAGTTCCTGATACTCTTGTTCCCTCATCTCATACTCGGCCAACATGGCTTCCTGAGTCTTACATTTCTCTGTCAACATTTTGATAATCTGCAATAGAAATTGATTTCATAAATTCAGCGGTTGAACCATTACAAAACATAAAAGCTTACATCGTATTGACAATTTTGCGTAGTTTTTGCCAAATTTGGTTCTAATCAGCAAATGATTAGTAATATACCAAGAGGTAAATGATGCAGTAACATTGTGTATCTCTTATCACGATTTCTTTTAACTATGTTGTAACAGACGAATTGTTACTCATCTAAACAGAGAGAGGGAGGGAAGGAGAGGAGCGGGGACAGGGAAGGAGAGAGATGGAGAATGAAGAGGAGAGGGTAGGTTGGAAGGGAAGGAGAGAGAGGGATNGAAGGAAGGAGAGGAAGGGAGAGAGGGAATGGGATGGATAGAGGAATGTTAAGTGGAAGACAAGGGAAGTGTCATGGTAGAAAGGAGGGAGAGAAGCATGGTAGCGTGGGAAGCGTGGAAATAAGGAAGCATGGGAGGGATGGAATGTGGAAGGAAGGAGTGATGATTTGGGAAGAAAAATGGCAAGAGGAACATGGGAAGATGGAGAGGAGTTTGTATAACTAGCGCCACCTTTTGGTTGCTGTGGTTCTTCCTTGCCAGCTCCTTCTCATTGGCCTCCAGTAGCTCTATTTCCTGTCGCTGTTTCTTGTCCTTGACCTTTAGTTCGTCATTTTCTTGTATCAGCTCCATCGTTTTGTCGGACATTTTGGTCAGCTGAGCATTGATTGAGACATTCTCGCGAATTGTACGCTTGGTTGTTTCCGCCATCTGTTTGTTGGACACCTTGCGAAACTCTGCAGCCACCTGGTTCACCCTCATCACCATTTCTTTCTTTAACCTGCAATGACCAGATAAAGCCACATTGAGTACATCTGTTCAGTAAATTGTAATTGAATTAAAGTAAATTTATCCTGGGAAAGTGACACTTGATAAAATTTTGCATAATAAAATTTCTTTGACTGCGGCTCTGAAAGAATTTGCGTTTCATTACTACCCACATTTAATCAATCTTAAAGTAGGGTTAAAAATCCTTAAACTATGAGTTCAGGATTCCATACACGATACACAAACCTCCTCAGACTAGGGTGATAAACCCCCATTCTATAAATAGACAATTAAGTAGATTTGAGCTACATGACCTCATGAACAGACAATAACATTGATGAGTCTATGTAGGTGAGTGACGGACACGATTCTCGTCAGTCTAGTCTGATGACAGCACTCTGTCCGACATTACTGTACTGAAGTGGTGATAAAATCAGGGAGTTGGTAGGATGCACATTTGATCCCTGGAAGTTCTACACTTACACTTCAGGAATGTACCGGAACATCTGGGTCTATGCCTTTATTGCATAAATAGGACATTTTCAATCTGACGCAGCCACGTTTCAATACACATGTCCTTACCTGTCCTTGTCGACAACTGCCTTTCTCTCCAGGTTGTATAACGTGTCCTTGTGATCCTGCTTTTGTCGCTCTAGTTCCACTTCCATCGATGCCAGTTTGTTCATGAGAGACTCCTTTTGAAACTTGAACTCCTCCAGTGAGGACAGCTTACTCCCTGTGAGACACAATAAGTGTTACTGCCACAGGAGGGACTGCACCTGAATGCATTGTCTGTGCCCAAGACTACCAGGCTTTTTATGCGAGATCTGACCAATGACGTGTCAGGGTGGCACATTTTGGGTGGAGTCTCAAATGCCACACAATGTGATTGGTCAATTATTGATGCCATTGATGGTGTAAGGGGTAATTGAAAGATATGAATGGGTGGTGTATATGTTTATAAAAACCACAGTCAAAGTATTCAAATAATTCAATTCCTCAGTTGCTTCACCAATGTTCTGTTGAGTGCAGAACTTTGTTCCGAGCATAAGAACGGAACGGAATAAAGATTGTTAATAACGACAAGTGTGTATTTAATCAATTTTGCATAATTCAATAACTATATAACCTCACTAATAATTCAAAATGCAGTGAAAATGAAATGAATCAAGCTTGCAGATGTCCCGGTTCATCGATTGAACAACCTCAAGTCTGCCAGTAACAAATGTATTACTTATACATTATATTATTAAAACTAAGCTCGATGGCAGCCACACAGCGAACATGTTTTTGTACAACAATTTAATATGATCACTAAAGTAAATTTCACTTATAATGATCATTCTAGAAATGTTTCAAGAGGGTTCATAGGAATGCAATTTGACTGCATTAACAGTTTTGATAACTCTGGAATGGATAAATGAAAAATAGGGAGTTGAAACTAAAATGTCAGAATTGCAGAAGAGATTTTCAGATGATATTCATTAAAGTAACTTAAGAGTATACCTAAGATGACGTTTTCCTGAGTCAGCTGATCCTTGGTCTCGTTAAACTCTGTTCGAAGTGCTTGTAACTGTTGCTCATAGGTGTCCTTCTCATTTTCCTTGGCTTGCTGTAGACCAACTAGTCGGTCATTCAGGTCAGCTATCTCATCAGCTGCAGGCAGACAATATGACTTTAGTACAAGTGAACATGTTACCCATTAACTAGTGACACCTCTAAGTAAAATTGAAAAATATGTCACAAGTAGTTTTTTGACCAGGAAAAAACAGTGAATTCGCAAAAAATAGTTATTTTTAGAGTGAAATTCGACCATTTCTCAATGCAAGCATAAGCCAATAGTCAAATTAATTTCAAATTTCATTTAGCTTTGAATTGACGAGTTTTCAGCTCTTCTAAAATACTGGGTGTTGTATTATGGCATTTTTACAATATCTGAATATGGAACTGCAAACCTCAATTGGAAACAATTACAGTACTTACTAAAATCAAACCCAAGAAGAGCATCGATCTGACCAGTTTAATGACAGATTCTTGCAAACAGCACCTCAGCATTTTCAGGCACTGCTATAAGAGCTACCAGCTCACAAGACATTACGTGCACAAATTGCAATTTCTTAAGCAACATGACTCCCATTATTATTATTATTAGCACAGCTGTAGGTCACAGTTTTATTATCACCTCTCTGTTCCAAAGATTTCTTCAGGAAGGCCACTATTTCTTTCTTGTCAGTGGACATCTGGTTGTACTGGTCAGTGAACTGACCGTTCATTACTTCTAGCTGATCACATTTCTTCTGGTATCTGCAAATAAAAATATGAACATTTTTTAAGATATGACCGTTACCTCAAGTCGCACTAACGTATCTGGAAAGTGTGTTATAACAATTACGTTCCCAAACAAATGACCCAGTTCCCTGCCACAGTGACTGAGCCCAGAGTTGACCGTCATGATGGCTAGTTGTAGGCATAATTCACCATTGAAGTAGCTGGCCCAGCCTGTCATGACAATTCATCAGAGCAAATGTAGAACAAATGTACAAAGACTTTTAAAACAATCTCATCTCTTGTCATGAATGACAATTTGAAGGACAGAAATGTAGTGTATTCAATTTCAAACAATTTCCACATAGATGTTTCTTCAAGCCAAAAAGAAGACATTCTATAAGAACCCTTTCATCAAATATTTTCTAGGGGGTCACAACTTTTCATTCATAGAAAGTAGCTACATCCCCAAACACTTGAGAAGTAAACACATTTTTATTGACAAGCCATGTTCAAGATTGTTTATTCACTGCATGATTGCAGTGACACGTCTGCTCCTGTAATCACTTATCCATACATCATATTTTGAGAACCAGTTTGATGCCTGTTATTCAGTGGAGAAAACTGGTTCTCAAAATGTGGGCACGTTATAAGAAACCATTACCCACACATCAGTATACAGGAATCTCCTTAAGTGCTCAATGCTTCTCACCTGGCGAGCCTGTTTTCCAGGTCTCTGATCTGTACAAGGTAGAACTCCTTGCCGAGGTCACTCAGGGCGTCACCCACAGAGGTCGTTGGACGCGCAGACTTGCGGGCACTCTTCTTCCCCTTCTTCTTCTTCCCGCTCTTCTTCTTCTTAGGAGGCATGATGGGAAGACTTGTTCACCCAGTAGATCTGCGAGAAACAGGCTTACTATATAACACACTTAATTACACAATGTAAAATGTTTTCCCTTGACTTTGACATCACGTGAAAGGACCATGCAAGAATGAAAAGGGGCATCAACACACTTTCACGGTTCGATTGGTGAAGTCCAGAACAGACAAAATAAAAATTAATACCAACGTGGATAAGCCATCAATGGCCCTGAGTACGTGTGTTTGAAAAGTGGGATACTTTTTACCGTTTTTCACCCCAAATATAATCCCAGACCTGCTTTTGGAAATGAGGCAGCTATAAACAGAAATTGTACCAGTGACAAAGGCATGGACTAGTATATTTAAAAACACGTTAAAATCATCTTTTTGAACTACTTTTCCTCTTAAAGCAGGGCTCAACATTAACGGTAGTCCGACTGCCCGGGACAACCAATTTGTTGGTCTGGACAAGCTCACGGCCGACAGGACAAGTTAGTGAATTTTTGGAAACTATAGTAAATCTGAACGATCAGAACTTCTTCGTACCAGTGATAACTCACTTGTTTAGTCATCAGTGTTTGTTAAGATGTGGCGCAAATTGCCAAGGTGTTGTTTAGATTATGCAGGAGCTCATGATTGGACACGATCTGAGGGACTTGCATTCGAATAGTTCTAGCCAAAGTGACGGTTGACGGGTCACTCAGCAGCTTATGAAAAACATATAACTGAATTGAAAAGCCATGAGGCTAAAGTTGTAGCGTGTTCACTGGTGAAATCCATATACTACACATGTTTATTGAGCTTGTGCTGACAGGTATAATGCGCGACATTCATGTATTTGGAAAGTATAATTTGAGTTTAATTACATTTGGACAAGTGTCTTATAGGTCAGGACAAGTAAATTTCATTTCTACTTGTCCGACTGGACATGTTAAGTTAAAAGTTAATGTCAAGCCCTGTTAAAGCCTTGTTTTCACCGATACTGTTTATTCTGGGAAACTTTACAAACTGTAGAAAATGTTAATTGTCACCAATAAAGTAGTACCATGAGTTTACCGTATATCAAGAAAATTTTCTGAATATACCAGCCCATGCGCTTACATGACATGAATACTGCAAGCACAGATTTATCTCACTCCATCCATTGTTCTACTAAGCCCAATGAAATAATTGCATACAGATGAACAACCTATTAAAACCAACTTGATTAATTCAAAGCATTTTCTTGAATAACAGGTTTACAAGTGGAGTGGAGTAAATGAGCCCCTCTTCAAAAAAGGCTACCAGGAACCAGTTTCACTGAATAAAAGACACTGTCATTATTCAGTGAAAACTGGTTCTCAGACAGTAGCCATTTTGAAGAGGGACCCATTTGCTGCCCTTTGCTTGTTATTGAGTGAATGAAACTGCAATTTTTGAGGGGCTACCAACCAAGTATCACATTAGTAATTACCGTCAGAGGCCCTAAAGTCGTGAGTGCCCTAAAGTCGTGAACGATCTTATTTCCTCTTCTGCTCGGTCCTGCGACATCTGGCGTTGAAGTTTCCAGCGTTTGTCTGCTTACGAACGTCAAACGAATACCCGGACGTGTTCGTATTCACAATATGATAACAAACAGTGAGTGAGTGGCTTCTTTTTTCAAATGTATCTTAAAAACAGCATATTTCACTAATTCACTTTT
>NMRA01000310.1:233514-276386 GCA_002633005.1 Phoronis australis | reverse complement strand
TGGGGCAAAGGGAGGATTTCCGCCTCAGAAGGCCTCGATCGTCGGTACAAGGGCGATAGCGTTGGTTCTGTAATGTTTTGCTAATTTTTAATGACAATATTCGGGAATATAACAATAAATTTTGTCATTTTGTGTGTTACTTTACATGGGCAGGCTTAGTGACAAATGATTCTTTGTCATATCATGACAGTTACATAGATGTAGTATATTACCTGGTAAGACTTCAACGCGGCTCCGCAGTATTGTCATTTCTTGATTGATAATTTTTACATCTTTCAGTACACATTCAGAAGTATGACTTTGTAACGTTGGTTTGCAAGTCTGGACTTGTTACCCAGCAGCTGAGCAGGTATGGGGTCATGGGGTCTACACAGTCTTGTGCTGGTCAACACAGGATTGTGCTGGTCAACACAGGCTTGTGGCTTTGTGATGGTCAACACAGGCTTGGGCTGGTCAACACAACCCTTCTATATCAAACGATAACAATTCGAGTGTTAATGATGAATTGTTTCAGTCATGACTTTTGTGTCTGTGTCTCAATTAGTAATTTTAGAATAAACGAACAATGAACACAGACTGAAAAATCAGGAATCTCAAACCTCAAATCTCTAGTTTGCTGGTGCTTCGGTTCCCAGTTGGGGTTCCTGATTTTTATGCCTTTATATCTGTTTATTCGAATCACTGTTGGCCAACATCAGCATCTATACGTTTATAAGTAATTTAAGAAAGATTTTTCACAATGGTTGATTTTCAAAGTGAAAGTATGATTTCGAGTACCTTGCAGAATTTTAACCTCAGTTCAGTTGAATACGTTTGTTTAAAGTCAGTGCTTCAAAACAGACAAACAGCCATAGGTTAGTATATAACTGACAAGTAGTTGTCAATTTTAAAAGAGCATAGAAGGTGTTCTTTTACATGAAGAACTGAGGTCAACATTTATGTGATGTGGCCAACAGATGGCGTGCTGACCAGACTTAAAATGTTTACAACATATTTTCCACGCCATATTGAAATTGACATGTTCATAATTATAAACTTAGATAAATGTTCGTTATGATGTGATTCAAGCAAACTGGTAATACTTAGATTAAAAATTTGATAGTCGCATCGAAACCTTTGTCATTTCTATTGGTTTGTTTTGTTCATGTTCACAAAAGTTACTTCATTAAAGCAGCTGTGTTGTTCTTTCAGCGTTTGTCTGTTTGTAGTTGTGTTCGTATACATGGACGAGCATCGTCTGTCAGCCAACACTCTCATCTTGGTGTCATCACTTTTCACACTCGTAGGATATTTCATCTTTGATCTCATAGATGGCGGTAAAGGTCGCCACACAAGTGGTCGTACTAGTGAGTTTACTGAATAAGCTTGTTGAGGCAAAATTGTTGGTTGTCAATAATAATGCCTGAAGCAATGATAATTTAGTCATGTCAAAATTGATTCCTTTAGAGTTTGACAAATGAACTTTGCTACAACAAACCTCAAGGTCTTGAAATTATCAATGATTCCCGTAGTCCATGATGTAGTCATTAATTATCAAAATAAGAAGTCAAACTTATCTTATTAAAAATGTGACACTGAAAAAGAACTTTGCTCAGTCACGTTTTATGACCAATTTGTTGACTTTGTATTATATTTCCTTTCATGACAAAGATGAAAAAAGTGAACAAGCCATAAGTACTTGGCAATAGACTCCACAATCGAAGCCTGCATAAATATTGTGTTGTGGTTGTCAGTGATATCAGGGATTACAAAACCTGTCATTCAAAGACATAAATAGACTAAATTTGGTCACATTTCTTTGTTTTTGGCAATTACCAACCTTCCATTTATGCAAAAAAAGGTCAGTTTCATTGATTTTGTTGAGCGATAACAGTACTATTTCTATGTAAACTTTAATTACAATTATTAAGCTATATTTTGCCTTGTTAAGCTGGCTAAAAAAGAAAACAAATTAGACCTTCTGTAAATTAGACCGACTGATAGTATTCCATACAGTTATAGGATTCTGTTTCCAGACAATGGGTGATGGTTCCATGTGGTTGGTAGTTTAAATGAAATCCTGTCTCAGTAAGGAATATTATGAGATGGACTGAGAGTAAAAGGTCTTGTCCAATTTTTGTTTTTAGCAAGCTAAACTGTGCAAAATGCAGCTTTAAAAGTCAAGGTGAAGAAGTTTGTGGTCAACTGTTTTAAATTTAAAAAAATGTTGTTTTGCTTTTTGCTTGCACCAGTTCTGTATACAAGTAAGAAATGTAGAAAAATATTGTTGATATGAACCCAACTTTCCAAAATTAGATGACAACTACATGTACTTTTTTATAACTTAGGATGGGATGACCTCATTACCACAATCCTGTTTGTTGCCATTGGTTACGGCTTGTCACCAGTGCTCATGACACTAACAGAAACCATCAGCACAGACACAATCTACGCCATGACGGCGGCCATGTTGATAGCTAACCTGCTCTTCCATCAATATGGAGCAGATGTAACTATGTGAGTAAACTGAGTAACTGAACCAACCAAACAACTATTGAATTGAGATGACTTTATTGTGGATGTAAAACAAACATGACTATTTAGTTTTGCATACAAATAAAGATTGTTACATATCAGTGACCTGGTTATATTTGAGAACCTAACTTTTGGGAAGAGTCAGAGTACTGGTGGGGATATCCGTGTCATGTTTTTGTAATGAAGTCTTGTAGTGTAATGTTCATAGTCTGCTAATGAACACTGGATTCACACTTCCCATTATAGATTAACTCCACACTACTCTCTACAGCATTATTCTGCCCTTTCTGCCGTACAAGACAAAAGTAATCAATCAAATTTACTGTTTCCCTATCATGACGGTTAATTCTGTGAACTGCAAAAATGACTGGTAATGACTGTTGGTTATGGCAAAATTTTATTTGCAGAGTGGCTTATCCACCTTTGTAACTTTCCTGTTAATTTCCCTTCATTCTCGGTCACAAGGGGAGACTACTCTGACAATGAAGTCGGCTTGCACCCCGCCGTCATGATGGGGAACTCCAGGTCGTTTTGCCGAAATATTTTTGATGTGTACTGTTAGCAAGTTAGCCATAATTAGTGTTTGGAGGCTGAATAATTTGAGCGGCGAAGTAAGATTAGACTGTGAGCTTCCATTTTCTGAAAATTACCGAGTGATTACGAAAATGGTCCTCAAAAGGCTTAAGTTTGTAATTCACTGCCCTGAAGATGACGGAACATATCAAACTGGGAATCAAAACATTAACTCTTATTTTTGTAGAGTGTCTGGATCCCTTTCACGTAGTGCTGCCCTCTTTGCCAGTGTCTGTCTCGCTTCACGTCTTCACACCAGTTTACATGCCTTTGCAACTGTCACTTTCGCCGTGGAAGTGTTCGCCTTATGGCCAGCATTCAGGGCCAAAATTGAGGTATGACCAACTAGGAACTGGGGATTTCCGAGAAAATGTATCCTGATAGGTCACTGGTTGTGGTAATAAATGTCGGCGGCGAAACCAGTATTACTTCTAACAACATCCTTTTTGTGTTGTGAAGGTAACCTGCTAGTGGATGATTTACCTGCATGATTTACCTGGATGATGTTTGACTTGTACTGAGCAAACACTGTTTACCTAGTTGATACAGTACTACAAAACATGACTAATTTTCGTAGGTGCACTGTTTCCATGTGACAAAAAGTCTTCAATTTAGGATCGTTTCTACTTTTTTGGACTTGTAGATTTAACTGTAAGAAAAATGGTAATCATATTGCAATTTCTAATTAAAGAAAGAAAATTTTCCTGATCAATTCATCTAAGTAGGCACCATAAGACAGTACAGTGCTTTGCAATTTGTAATTGTTTTAATTTTTTCAAAATATCAAGAGTGTGGCCCCATTTTTCAGAAAAGCGTTCAATTTCATTGCTCAAAGCCAATGTTTTACATTGTCGTTTTAAGCGCTCTTGTTTGCCCAGATTTCCTGTAGTCTGTATATCGTAGATTGGAAATCCCAATATAAATCTTTTTAAGTCATGAAATGAATAATTTAAACTTCATAAACCAGTCATGTGAATTTGCACCATTTGAGACTGTGTATTCCAGTTTTGTGAAACATTTTTATTATTGGTATATCAATTTTAAACAATGTCAAATAGTAACTGTGTCAGGCAATACATTTTGAGACCAAAAATAGTGTTCACTTGAAAACTTACATTTTGTACATCTGGACACTGCAAAACTTGGCATACAATAATAGAGGACAAGTGAAATTTTTCTGGTTGTTCTCATTTTTTCTTAAAACAGAAGTACGCCACCTTGTTTCAGTATAATTGATAAAATCTGTTCCACAGCTATTACCATACAATGTTTGATAGTGCTGTGGGTACTCACAGCAATGTTAGGGTTCATTGGAAGATGAAAATAAGTATTTTATCATTCGTTTTGTCCAAATTTGGTGAGATTTACTGAAACAGGCTGTATCACCTTCAAAGCTCGTATTAAGTGTTTGTGGTCAGTATTATTATGATTACGCGGCACATCTCACCGATTTAGGACACAATGTGACTGGCAAGTGAAATTTTATTGACTTTTTGTTTTATTTTTTCTTATAAGTTAATAACACAAAATAAATGCTGTTACATTTTGAAGTTTTATACCACATCTACTATAGACAATGTTTTGTGAAATTGTGTGCATTCGCAATCAGAAGCCTTTGAAAAATGAAGAATTTTCAATTATATTTGTTAGAAATTGGTGAAATTTTACCGTATCAATGACTTTGTTGTGTGACAGACGTTTGATGGATTGCGTTGCGTGATGTACCATTTCAGATTCACCTAGCATACAGTCAAGATCTGTTGACCATCTCACTAGGGGTCGCTACAGTGTTAATGCTCTGCACAGTATCCAATATGGCGGCCATCTTGTTCCTCATCCTTCATTTGTTTATTACATTCATTTGTCCAATATGGCTACTCAGTCTACAACCATACAAGAAGTAAGTATTGTTATGAATGCGCATATTAAGTATTTGACTGCCTGAATATACACAGAATTCACAATTGTTACTTGATTAAATTGAATTCACAGTCTTGTGAGCTTATTTGTCAGTGCAGATTTGAACAATCCCCTTAATTTTTATCTTAGCATTTGACAGTGCCTTTCGACTGGGAAAGTACTCTGGAAATCACCAAGTAGAACTGTTATACAGTAAAGGAGATGTGGTTTACTGTTCTTGAAATATCATGTTTTTAATTGCAGTAAAATTGATCAATGTCATTCTATAATTCCAGCAACATTTACGGACCTTGGGATGAAGCAGTTATAGTGGGTTCTAAGCCAAAATCATCCAAGACCTGATCTATGTAGAAAGTATGGAGCAGTTTGAATTGTATCAGGTTAACTTCATCTACTCAAGCATTCATCAAACTGTCATTCACTGTGCTCGAACCGTTGTTTATGTAATTATTACTGAAAGAGAGTCCGAAATAAAATATTTTTTTTTAGATTTATGCCTGTTATTTATGTGGGCGTGGCAAAGATGGCTCTCCGGGTGAGAAAAAAATATTCAACTTGAATAAGTAAGAATTATTAGTCTTCACACACGCCATATACTGGTCACTTCACGTGACTTATAGTTACGTCTGAAAAGATCTTTGCAGCAGAGATCTTACCTGCTGATATTTACAGAAATTACGTTTGGTAGCAGAATTAAGTAGCGTGTGCATTAATTTTGTTTTGTATAGGAATTGATGAATTCTTGGAACGTGTGTCCACTAAAGAGATTTGAAAATTTGAAATTTAAAATTTTTATTACCATTGTTGCTCTCACGAAGATGAATAAATAAAGAGCCACAGTGTGTAACTAAATAATGTTAAGTGTAATAGGACGAGAAGAATATAACAAAGTGCAACCATTTATTAAATAATCTTTCGCATGAATATCTGTAAGACACCTGCAATATTTACAACATTACCACAACAATCGAGCCAAAAGCAAATTAGACTAAAAATATCAGTGTCTTCAAACACGGTCTGTATAGATGACTCAGTCGTGATCTACACCACAGGTGGCCTCCATCACTCTGTGGATGAATACACAGTGATGTGTCGATGAGACGTCTGCTTACTTTCCGCCCTTCTTTTTCTTCTTGGCTACTCTTCTCTTTGTCTTGGAATCGATCAGGTTCTGTGCCTGTCGTTTGATTTGATTTCTGGTCACAATATCACCCTCATCATCGCCACTGTCGTCCTCGTCTACAACGCAGAGCAGAGGTTGTCATTTCACAGCAAGGTTTTGAAGTCATAAATCATGATAGCACTATTTTCTCAAAGGAAAATAAGACGGGAAATTTACTTAAAACTATGTTTGTATGAGTTCCCTGAGGTCACGCTTGAGTTGTGCAGAATTTCACTAGTATTTGATGATTAAGCAGACTACTAGTTTACAGCAACAATGTGGGCACCATTGAAAAATATTTGGACAAGTACACTTAATGCGTTAATTACGGTAATTTATTCACACCCACAATGTTTTTGTCTGTAAGCCGAGGCATTTTGGTGCATGTAAACAATCATTTCGATTCTTAAATTGCTTCTGAATTAAGTAGTCCTTGCTTAGAATGTTGTTGAATGCTTAGAGTTAACCAACAAACACAAGTTCTTACCGTCGTAAACATTGTCTTTATGCACTTGAGGAAGCTTGACTCTAGTATTGTATTGTGGAAGGGAACCTTCAATGTTGGAGTGGAACTGCAATGGAAGAATAAAACTTAACTCAAAAATTGCAATAGGCCTGTCAAATGTTTCGATCACATATGAGTTTAAAGTGGCTAACCCATGTTTTATGAAAGAAACTAACGTAATTTAGGCCATTGTATGAAATGGATCTCAACTTGTTTCTAACTCAGATGAGACAAAAATTCTGGGCGTGGAAAATACAGAGAGCTTGTTATTACTCGAGGCCGGCTCTACACCTCAAGGGAGGCGATGTGACAAACAAACTTGTAGAGTCTGGACTCATTCCAAGCCCAGAAGTCATTACATTTGATCAAGGAACAATTTGGGACTAATTTTGTCATGACAAAAGGTCTACATCTGTCAACAGGTTTTGGTACTGATGATGAGTTTATGGTTGCTTTAACCCTTTCAGCAATACTCATTAACCTAAACATTGAGGTCCACGCAGCACGACCTTATTTTGCACAAAACAAAGAGGAAAAGTAGCAATAGCTTTGCCAGATCATACGAGGGGATTGAATGCTAATGGCTAAAACACATTTGACAGTTCAAAAAAAGCGGATATTTCTAACACAATCATCATCAGGAACAATCAGTCAATTGATGGGGACAAGCAACTTAACAGAAGTAAAAATAAAGCATAAAACGTAAAGGAGTGCTGTTCTACCTGAGAGTGAAGACAGGTTGATAGATCTGAAATGTAGAAAAGATTGGTGAAGGAAGACAAAGAGGACAAAGAGAAAGAAATATGTGAAATAGAATAGAAAGGGGAAGAAAGGACAGGTTTTAATTACACAATGACCATGGGCATTTTAATGATTGAATGGATAAGATCGCTTTCGTTCAAGCGTGTAGTACATATTGGATCCACGTTGCCAGAGAATGTTTCTTTCATAGAATTCTGTTATAGTGGTCTACATTGGCAGATGTTTTCTTGCTGAGATGTGCTGTATGAACCTTTTGTTCAAACCCTTCGATCATTCAGGCACGGTAAAATAAATTAATTAAGGAATTAACTTATTTTTGTGACCATGGTCTGTAACTGCCACAAGAGATCAGATCAAGCAAGTGCTGCCCTCTAAAGTCTCCTACCTCTTCTTCTTCCATTTGTTTCTGAACTTCATTCAAGTCCTTCGTATCCAGCTCTTCCAATAGTTTCAGCAGTTTCTCCTCAGAGATTGACAGCAAGTCGAGCACGTACTCGTCTGACGTCTGCGATATCTGAGCTGTGGGCACGTGTCCTTTATTCTGAAAGACAACAAACATGAAGGCTACTTCTCCAGCTATTTAATCTGCATCTACTTGACATTCAACAGATTAAGTCATTAAAAGCAACAATAAAAAGTTTTTGTATGGGGTTTCAGTTGAAGTTTCGTCCCGGATAATGCATAATATCGGAATAGTGTTTACAGAGCTTACTACACCAAGACTAGGCTAGGTGAGATGCTTTTGTCTCTTAGGACACGAAAGGATTTCTGGCAAAGCAAGGTACGCCCCAGCCAAGCAGCAAGTCAAGCCTATTCATAAAGTTAATTGCCGAGTGAGCAAATCAGTGTTTAGAAAGCACTGAGCCTGTTATTATTTCCCCACACAGGGTATGGTAATGCGCTGTTTGCAAGTGATCAGGGAGATTGGGATGTAATTTGTAAACACAACTTCCAAGCCATGTTAAAATACCACACACATGAAAGAAGTGTCTTCTCTAGAGACTCGGATAACAACAGTTGGAGGTGAAAACGGAAATTAACATCTGATCACTTCTCTAAAGTTCAAGGTCAGTGAAAGTAGTTCTTTGTTAGCCTCGCTCTTAGTAATACAACTGTCCCAGTTGGACTGTGTAAGTTTCTGGTCCTGGCTGAGAAAATAAGTTTTATTAACCCATATGGGTTTTAATAGCCAAGCCCGGAATGGAAGGCGGGGTTTATAGCCACATTCAATACTTTCAGTAACCTAAGGAAGACTACTTCACTTACTGCCTTGAGATGGTGTAGCTTCTCGTGAAGATGTTCCACGCCGGCTTTGACATTGACCAAGATCTTACTGGCGCGGTCAAGTTTGTCTTGACTGTCATCACAGCGTGCCTGCTCTGTTGCAAGGTGACCTTCAAATTCTTCGAGTATCCTCTGTCCACTAAAATTCAAGCACATTTTTCAGCCTTAATATAAATTAGCGAACACCAGTAGTTCATAGGTGGGTCCAGGGGGGAGTCAAGGGGTCCAGAACCCCACTATATTTCCTTTTATTTTAGTGATATCAAATCTACAAATTTCAAATTGACTTGGACCCCCTGCTGAACATAAGGTACGCCAGAAACACTAGGATGTGAGACCTTTATGATTTGCATGAAACTTTGGTACTTTTATGCATGTATTCACAGCTAGTTCACTACCATATCATTTTTATGTATAACTAACTGAAATTTTTTGAAAAAACGATCATTTAAGCGGCTACTGTATAAACCCACCGTCCATCACAAAAAATTAATGTAGGCCATTTTATTCTGTGGAATTGGTTTCATTCCAAGTGACTCGATAGGCAAAATAGCTATGATTGGTGGGCGGGGAAAGAATTGGTAATCCCTTATTGGTCGAGACCCCGGCAGGCTCTATTAGTTGTCTTTTCACAGGGTATCATGTCATGGGGCGTCGTGTTATTCATCGAGTATGGTCTCAAGGAACACCAATTCTTTGCAAGACCAAAACTCAGTTCTCATCCGAGACAGGATCAAGTTGACACCAATTTGACAAGACGAGACCAATTTAACGAGTTGAGACCACTTTAACGAGTTGAGACCAATTTAACAAGTTGAGGCCAATTTTATAATGGTAAGTAGTCTAAATATAGAATTAGTTTCTCAGATGACCAACAGGGGTTTGTTGCCACTAATTTAAATGGATATACAACACAATACGTACAAGGAGACCTCCAAAATCTAATCAACTGATCCCAACTGGATCATTTCCAATCTCTATCTCCTTAAAATTTCATTTAAATCCGAGCATAAAATTAACTTAAATACTAAATTACTCTTGCACAGACAAAAACATTTACCTCCTACCTATGCTGAGACTTCACTGGTGCCGCAACAACAGATGGCGTTCTATTAGGGTTATTGAAAATGTCACTTAAAGGCTGTCATGGTATAATAAGGTAACTCATAAATATCAAGGTCATTTGTTTAGTCCTAAGTAGGTCATCAAGTGGCGCCCTCACCTGGACAATTTAGCCTCTCCAGAGTATTTCATACGTTCAAATTCTTCCTGCAGCTTCCTCTTATCTTCCTCCAATCGCGTGATCGTCTTCTCGCCATCTTTCTTCAACTCCTCCAGGTGGCGCGCTGTCTCCCCTTGGTTCTCAAACCGTGTCACGACCTCTTTGGTGTCCGAGACACCCGTTGCGTCTTTGATCAGACGGAAGGCGTCCTCGTACGTACTGATTTTGGCCAGCTGATCTTCACCAGATAGCTGGGCCTTCTCAGCAGGCGTAAGCTCATCCTGGCTGATAGAGCCTCTCTGGGCCTACAATTAAACAGTACACGCTCAAAAAGCTAGCTCACTTGAATTAGGTAATCTTCATTTACATGTGCGTGGCAATTATGAACTCGCACAAAACCTCTATAATTGTTTCTCCATAAAGCGTCATGAATTACATGTACAGAAAATTCATTTTACTCTGCTGGTTTATTTTGTAATCCTACAAAAACATTTAGGTTACAATTAAATTTTTGTTAATTGTTTTAAACCTTAATTCTCCTGTATTTCATTTATATTAAATATTCAGAAACCATCTAGCAGTTATAGTCATGTTTCTAGGATCCACACAGACCAACTTTCCTTCGAGAAAATCAAGATTACACGAAAAACATAACAGAAAAGCAAGTGTTTCGTAAGTGTGCTTGAGACCTTACTAGAGCAACCTAACAAAATGGCCGCAATAGAAGGGATTGGTCGGTGAGGTTGAAAACTTGAACAATGGTATAGAATCTACTGCTTATATGCCAAAAGGGAATATTTTCCGTTTCAAGCCCATCGTTAATGTCTCAGGTATTCACCCCTATTCCACCTCCTGTGTTCTTACATTTCTCTTCTCAATTCTCTCGTGCTGCAACTTCTTCTCCTCAGCTTCCTTTTTCATCTGCTGCAGCTCAATCTCGCGCTTCTTTCGGTCTGAGTACACGATCATCTCGTGGCGACTCAGTTCCTGCTGGGCAGCGTCTTTTGAGATGACCGCATCGTTCTGCATGGACTTCAATTGCTGGAAAAACAATACCAAACATACAGAGCTGTTTTCATATGTTTTTTTTTAAAAGACAATGCACAATAATTTGAGTTAGGCCCAGAAAGTGCGAGAAAGCATTATATCTGTGTTATCATGCAAGCACTTTGGAAACAATTATCACAACACATGATTATACTGCATGCAATTTCAGCTGTAACCTGGCTTTGAACATTCCTACTCAACCACTATGGTTGAACCCTTGACCTTTGCGCCTGACTGTCGTCAGACCTGACTGCTGACTTAAGTTAGTGTGGTTCCAAGATAGCAACCTCTGGGTATTTTCATAGCAAATAAACTGAGCGATTTCTTTGCTTAAAACGTGTTATCCAAAGTAACCAACAAATTGAAACCAAATCTGCAAAATATTCTGCAATTTTAATTTAAAAATAAATAATAATAAATATTTCAACTGTTTATTAAATAATGAGAGCTGCTTTATTCCATATGTCAGCTTTACTTGATTCTTAATTTAAAGGAAGCTATGGTCTGGATCGAGCAAAGCCGTTCACTCGGCTTGCATCAATACCCATGTGTTAGTCTCCTTTACAGCTGACCATAGCTAGTGATGTGAAATCAGCCTGCTACAATAGCGCTTACCTTGAGCTCTTCTTTGCACTTCCTGATTTCAGCCTCTATTTCGTTCAACTTGTTGCCGTACGTCAGTGACTCATCATCCATTTGTTTCTTAATTTGTACGTAAGTCTTCTTGATGTGTTCCGCCTCGTCACACTTCAGCAGTGCCTTGTCCAGACTGTTTTCAAGAGTTCGTAACTCCTACAAGAGCAGACGACATTCGTCTTTATCTTTTGAAAGTGAGAAAAGAATAAAACAAGGTAGAATTGCGATGAAAATTGAACCAAATGTGTTTGTTCCAACTTCCACATCCAAAATATTTAAATCCTTCCAGAAATCACAACTCCTTTTAAAAGTACCTAATCGTTTAACTCAGCGACACCAAAAATACTTTTTTCTGGAATTCAGCACAATTCCATCAATATCAGCAAAACTTGACTCCATAGACTATATCCATGACAACGAATGACAGTGCTGCCTTCTATAGTTAATAATGATCTCTTGACTTTCATATTGTTTTGACTTAAGCAGCACATTCTACAACCATGACAAAATAGACCCATCATCCCCACTCACCTGTGCCTCCTTGGACTCTCCCGCATCCATGGCAACAGCGTCAGATGCATCCTTCAACATCTGGTTGTACTTAGTCTTAAGCTGCTCAATTTTCTTCATTTTCTTAGCGTTGATGTCTCTAAGAGCAGACAGTCTCTTGGTTAAATCACTCTTTAAGTGATCAGTTCTCTCGATGGCTTGAATTCCACTCTTGTTTTTCATAGATGCTCGTGCCACTGGGCGACCTTGGAACGCATTGTTGATTACATGCTCATCAGCCTATTAAAAATTGTATCTATATAGTTAAGCGTTAAAAAGCTGTGTTCAACTTTAATAGAGGATTTATGAATGCGTGGCTCTTAGTAGTAACAGAACCTGAAGTATTTATCGAGTTTCCATATAATAAGTGACTTGATTAGCATACATGTAGACTTAACTAGAACTCTCGCTTTCATAATTTCAACTTCACCAGTGTATGCAGTGTTTTATGAACAGAAGAACATGATGTCAATTTGGCAGCTTAGTGCTGCTATGCCACAAATATAAGCCATAAAAGTAAACAGCTATTGATGACATTATCCTCGACTTTATTCCACTTCTTTGTTGTCTGGAGTTTCTATTATAAAATGTGAAGTAAGTACGTTTTAAAAAACCCGTTGAGCATATGAATTTCTATTCCTACACTTACATAGCAGTCCTTCATTGAGACAAATTTTGCTGGAAATGACGTTTTTTTTTGTTCTCAACTACGTTTCACTCAAGATCTCAAATACCACGCTGTGTAATATTAATCAACTGGCCGAAAGTCCTCAGACGTATAAAAACGGAATCTTCGAAAAACTGAGAGTTTGCTATAACTCAAAACTAAATGCGCCGAGCACTCCATCAACGAAGGAATAAGAAACTGGCAGTTCTTTGCAAACCCAGGAATCACTTCTCTCGAGACAAATTTAACAGCACTAAGTGGTCTAGATAACGTTATAATGTCTTGAAAGAAATGCGGGTTATTTATAGCCAATTTAAACTTACAGCATTCTCTACTTACCGCTAAGCAATCTGCTAAATCTTTACGTTTCTGTTTTAATTCCTTTCGCAACTTTGCAATGTGTTCACGATTTGATTTCATCGTAAACTCAGCATTTTCGTAGTATGCTTTGCGATCGCCATCTGTAATTGAAATGAACGTTGAGTTAGCAAAATTGAAATCCTAGAGATGCAACATTTATGTAAACTTGCATTTCAAACTGTTCATGATTCTGAAAACCCACAATCAACTGCTAAATCTCTCCGTCACAGGATCACAGGCAGGGTCGGATCCAGGATTTTGAGATAGGGGGTCCAGGGCAGAGTATTAGCCATCAGACATTCACAACCCCAAACTGCTAAATGGAATCTGGGAGAATTTTAGGGGGGCCATGACGCCCTTGGCTCCCCTCTAAATCCGCCACTGACAAGCACTAAAAGTTCCTTTTGTGATGAGCAGGGTTAAAGAAGGCATTACAGCAATTAAAAAACACAGAACGAAATAAAATGTGCGCTGGAATTTGTGATTTTTAATTGTATAGCTTCTGAACTTGAATGTCTCTAGGACCATTTTCCCTGTAGAAATATAATAAAATTTGTCTAAAGCTGTACAGTTGATCAGCATTTTGATAGTGTTGAAAATGTATTCATTGAGGTTGACATATCGCAATTTCTTCGTAATAGACCATCCTGAGAAGCCAGCTCACCTACTTGGGATGGTCCATATTTCTGACCAAAATCCCAATTAGTCTTTGTTCGAGGGGGGGGGGGGGTGGATGGGGGGCATTGATTTTACACCCAAACACATTAAGCTGATGCATTAATGTAACAGTTGCCTAATGAGTTTAACACGTTAGTTTTCCCTTTCTGAAGCAAGAAGTCCAAGGTTCAAGACTTAGTCATGATGCAGGAAAAGCCTGTGCGGACACTCAGAACAATAGACCAGACATCTGGAAACCATTTTCATTTGGAGTTTAACCGAAGTGGAGACTTGTTATGTTCTGATCTCGCCCGTGGCTGTTTAGAGTGCCTTGGACTTGACTCGAGCAATGATTGGCCATGCCATGGTCTGGCTGCAACGGAAATACTAACTTATATACAGATGGGTTACGTTTCAGACACTGCCAGGGACAATTAAGTGACACAAACAGGTGCTCGAAATGTAATTCCTAAAACTTTCACCCTCACACTACTACACTAAGCAGCATGACATGACATGATATTAAACTGTATAATGTGTCATAGGGGAGGATTTTTACAGAAACATTCATTTCAATTCAAGCACTCCTGACGGCTTCAGGTGAGAGAGACTGAGAATGAGATTGTGAAAGGGGTTCGTAGTTCGTATGAAAAGAGCCGATTTGGACATCAAAATTTCGCACTCTTCAATTAATACTTACCGAGCAAAGTTATTCGACTTTTAATCTCCGAGATTTTATCTTCCATAGACCGTTGAGTCATTTTGAACTGTTCAACAACTTAACATAAATCAGAGAAGAATAAACAGCGACTTTGGCTCGAGTAGATTGTAGTTGTTTGTGAAGGCGTCACTAGGGAACAAGTACGCATGTTCAACGGGACACTTCCGTGTTTTTTCCCACCTGGTGGCCATATGATGAACTATTATTGTTGCTCGGATCGACGAGTGTTGCTTTACAAAACAGGGGACAGGAACGATTCCTTGGCTGGGTGCCACGAAATTTCAGTTGCGATCATCTACTTTACCCCACCAACCGTTACATATTCCCCACCTCTGCCCCATAGGTGCCCCATCATAGACTATAGGGGCCCAGTTGTCTTTGGTCTACGTGTTCGACCCAGTGGTTGGCCCGGCGGGGCAGGGAACCATTGAAAAACGGCTGGTTTGGAGATAGGTCTACTACTCAGTACGTAAGGAGTATTTTTGACTCATGTTTGGAGTGTCAGGACGCGGTTATGAATGGTAGCTCAAGAACTCTTGAGTTTGAATTTCTTAGTGACGGGGCCATGTAGTCTACCCCATATTAACACTGTAAATTTATTTGACCCGCCCGCGTAACTGATCGGCATTATTTTCTGCGCCGGGGGACTTGCAGTTGCAAAGGAAAACACGTAGACTTGAAGACTTATATAATAGAGTAGGGTAGATCATGATGCCCAGCCAGGTAAAATGCCAGCAAAACCAGTTAACACTATGAAGCACGCCGGCGAGCGGCAAGCGCACACTGAGAAAGTTAACTGAAGGGCCACTTCAAGTTCAAGTGGGGCTCCCTTAGTTAGTTTATTTCAAGTCAATTTTAGAAAAATGACGTTTTGAGCCCAGTCACAATAACATTGAAATGCCAAAATTGAAAGAATAATTTGCTCGTCAGATTTATGTATATAGCCAGGTATAGACCCGGCAAACAAATCCCAATCTTAAATCCTTCTCAACCCCCCCCCCTCCCCGGAGCACTGACACGATGGGTGCAACCGTTGTCGGAGCACACCGATTAATCCCAACACACAATTTTGTAAAAAAAAATGTGCTAAGTTATCCCCGTGTTTACCTGAATCAGACTGACAAAATCCAAATCGGAGTACCAAATTTTGGACTTGTGATGTCAGTGTCTGTGCAGTTCTATTCCTATTTATGGGTCCACCTCGCGCAATAATAATGACAGTTACGTCATCAGTAAATATCCGAACCGCCATAGGATAATACCACTGACTATCACAGTACAATACAGAACAACAAATAACTAGTAATTGTTACACATAAACAATTGCGGACTCGTATTTTTGTAACAAAAGATAGAAGAAGTAAAAAAATAAAAATGTTCTAATTAAATTGGCATCATCGGCGAGAAAAATAATTTTCTGGTAATGAATCGCAGCTCGCAATTGTATCCTTTTCCGTCGCAGTCGCAGCTTAAACCTCTGCCGATGAGATAGATCCCACTCCGCCATAAAGCTATGCTTTATTTATCCTAAAATAGCTAATTAACTAGCCACTGTCAACCCATAAAGTACATATTTTCTGAAAGTAGAAGTCAAAATGAATTCATCTATGCCATCCACAACATTGTGCTATTAATGCAGTCCAGTTAGTTGGCGTTTAGGGTGAAACAGTTCTGTTTTTGAAAGGTACATCAATAACAAATTGACCCTTTTTAAAGGAAAGTTAAAACTTTCTTTACTGAGACTTTGGACAACAAAACTTTGTAAATTTGTTCCAAAACCTTGTCTGGGATTTTGAATAAAACGAATCGTTTTCAATAACAATAATAATAATAATAATTCAGCTGTATAACGTTTTGTTGCCCAGGTACGATTTTTGTCAATTCGCTTTCTAGGCAGAGGGCCTAGTGTTAGTGGTATTTACCAATACCCGTGAAATAAACTTTTAAGAAATGAAACTTTACCCTGTAAAAGAATCCACCCAAACGCTTTTGTGTTGCTGACAGCGTACAGTGTACTTCCCAATTGTCCCGCTCTTGGAGAACTGTCATACTTTTTGAATTTTTCCCATCCATCCAGCCACACCATCAAAATGTCCCGCTTTTTGACACACGGTGAAATTGGCATATTATCACATACTGTTGTAATATCTCACGCGAACATAGCCCTATTTTACCGATCTACTAAAAAGAAAAAGAAACTGGACGTTTCATGGGTTTTTTCGGCAACCACAAATTCTCATTCGACAAAAAAACAACAAAACACTGTCAGGCACTTCGGAGTTTTACGTCTCCTTCTCGACAAGAAGCTATCGGGACCTTTTTGTGTGTTGCGGTAAATATTTCACTTTTGCGTTTTAGGTTGACCCAGATGTCCGTTTTTTTTCATCCGAAAGTCCTACTTTTCAATGCAGTTGTTTCGTTTATGTTCAATCTTGAATATGGACCGCGAAAACTTATGAAACTGGCTGATCCCGAGATTATGACTTAATTATCTCGAGATCTCGAAATTCTGACTTAATATCGAGATCTTGGGCTAATTAAGTAGCAGTTTCGGTGCTTCCATATCGACCGTCACAAATTTTCCTAAAATCTTTATGTGGGCTTGGGCGACCCCTAGATGAACTAAGTCATCTTTGATTTTCCTGCCACAAGCCTCGTTTTCTTTTTTATGCTGATCTTGCAAAATGGATTTTTCGACACATGACTTATTTCAGGAAAAAAGTTGTCAACTTTGTAAGACTATTGGGAGATCTTATATGTTACGAATAACTATGATTTTTGCAACCCTTACGGTAACAATGATTAAAATTACAAATATTTCGCCTTTCTTCTTTTCGCAGCAGCATAAACACATGTGACGACATAAAGTACAGACCAAGTCAAATTGTATGAACATCCAGTAAAAAAATGTGAATCTTTAAAACCTCGACAATCAAAAACAAACAGGAAAAAGTGTGAGCGGAACTTCCCAGTAGAACGGACTGGGTATTAATCAAGATCTTCAAGAACTTCATGTAATAGTTCGAACCTTAAGATTAATCCCTCGCCGTTTGCACGTCCATCCAGTAGTCAGCTTTAGAGAAGGCAACCATGCGTGAATAGAAGTCACTGATCTGGGCCTCGTCTTAACGTTTTATCTCATTCAAAACGTTTTTTTCTGACCATTCTTCGCTAACTTCAGTGCTGCGCCGCCCATGACTACAGCCCACGAACAGTTCTACTACTGTAGCGCCTCACTACCCTTACACTCTTTCACTGTGCTACGAAAGGTAGCACTGTGGAATGTTGTTTATCATGGCTTCTTATTGATTAAAGTAATGAAACTGACGTCGTAACAGTCATTCTCATTGGTTGAAATCTGGGAAACACCTTTCAGTTTACTCTTACCAGTTACGTAGTATGGCGACTACTTTTACTTGAATAGCTGCAATTTATTAAAACGGGTAGTGATCGAAGTAAACAAATCAAGAGAACCCCGATCCCGTGGATAAGTCCAAAAAAGTAAAGTGCTTTGAAGGCGTTGCAAGTGGTGGCGATGTGATAGATAAACTTCCTACCAAGCATGCGCATTTATGCCCACACACACACGGAATTCCGTGTGTCGTTCATCATGTTTCCACAGGATCACTTTTCAGTATAGGTGGCGCTGTGTCAGAGGGTACACTACTTCGATCAGTACCCGTTTTAATAAATTGCAACTATTCAAGTCAAACATGGTCGCCATACTAAGTAACAGTAAACTGAAAGGGGTTTCCCTGATTTCCACCAATGGGAATGACTGAATGTTATGACGTCGGTTTCATTACTTTAACCAATGAGAAGCCATTACAAACAACATTACACAGTGCTACCTTTCGTAGCACTGCGAAAGAGTGTAACGCCTCTCTTCCTGAATTTACCCTTTGCACAAAGAGTCTGATGATAACTCCGATGCAACCTACCAGTCTGAGAGCAAAGAAACTGTAAACAAGATAATTCTGCACACTAAACAATGTTTCTACTGTCAATTAAAAACTCACTGTTTGTATTTTATATTACTGAGCAATTACAACTATAGTACTTTACACTTGACAACCAAAAATGCGCATTTTCATGACATAAAAATAATAAATTTGTGACCTTTACTGGTATAACTTTTATTCATCGTCTACAAATTTCAAGAGCCATTTTATTACAGCTTGCTACATCCCTACCAATAGCTTAGTTTTACCAGGGTTACTTAAATTAGTTGATACAACAAAACGAGTGCCCCCACGAAGGGGGTTAGGTCATTTCTTTGAAAATTATATTTTCGGACTGGGGTATTAATATTATACATGTCTACACAGTATCGAATATCAGTCCCTAATCTACATAGATTAATCCTATTAACAAAAGGGGTCATTTTTGAGCTGAATGTCTGGCATATTTCATGTAAAAATTTCAGGAAGATATCAAAATAGAGGTCAAGTAGTGTATTATGGTGGCTGGTGTCGTTTGAGAGGGTATGAATCCACTGGTAAAGTTTCAGCCAATTCTGTGACCGGTTATGTTGAAAATATTTTTGATTCCATAGGTTCTATCATAAATTGCTACTTAAGTCGGGATCTCGAGATGCTGAGATAATTAACGGTTAACGAATCCGCTGGAATTTGAAGTAGTTGTCAAACAATGCATATATAATATTGTAAATGATCAAGATTTTTAAATTTCTTTTTGGCAGAATTTGGATTTAAGTTGGCTTAGGACAACAACTTTGTTATGTTCTGTCAAAACCAGCAAGTTCACGTGATTGATCTGCTCATATTATGGTCAGTGTGAGCTATGCCGACGACGCAAAAACTGGCCTTGACCTCGCCTTTTTAATTCCACAGGCAAGACCTATCATCTGGAGGAGAATTAAAAAATATATTTAGGTAGGCATTCTTCCCATAGACTGTAGTTTATAGGTTTGCATTCCCGGTTCCGATAAATCTAATTCGGGATGCCGTCATAGTTGGTGATAATTTCGAGGGTTGCATTGTAAGAAGGTTTCATGAATCTGTTGAGAACAAGTCGTGAACGAAAAAATCCTTTTCGATTGTATTCACCCAATTTCCATAAAACGGCAGCTTCCGTTGTGTCGATTGAAGAATTCACACAAGCAACCTTTTAACAGCAAATTTGAATCTGGTGGAAATTTCAGAGCGTAGGGCAAGATTTGGCAAAGGGAAGAGATGGTTTTTGGGCCAATTGTTTCGGTTTTGTACTTTTTCGGATAAATGTTTGCAAACGTGGCTTTCTTAGGTGGATGCGAACAGTTAAAATTTTGCGACAGAATTCAACTCCATTAATCATATGATAAGGGGCCGGCGCAACTGAGTGCGTTTTCTTTTTGCAGCTTCGCAAAGACCCAGAAAAGCATTAATTTTCTTTGTTAATCATCTATTAAATCATCAGTTTTGAGAGCAAACAACCAGTTTTGCAAGATGAATGAACATTGGGAATACCACGGTAAGAAAATCAATTTAGCTGTAATTTGGTTACTCCCTAGCCAGCGCCAACGCCTGTGCTGGGCATTTTTCAGTCCCATTGCGCCCGCGTATTAATCGATCAGAAATGCACTTGCAAAAAGATTAGTAGGAGAGCAATGGAATTTTCAAGTAAAAGCAGAAAGAATTTAGTAGGAAATCTTACCACAGGATATTGATCAGTTTTGTCATTAGAAATATAATTTATCCTTCGTTCCTATCAGCCGTCACCGATTACTTGTATTTTACATAATAGTATTATATAATTACTTCAACACAGACCTTCAACCCCCTCATAACTTGGACCAAATACTTGGGTGTATTCAGTCTGAGCAAGTAATATATTTGTTGTCCACAAAAGCTAGGCACAGACGTTTTCTATCATGTCACTCGTAAAAACACCATAAAACTCAACAAGCCTTCAAACAAGCTTCTCCAACGTTGCGGCGAGGCTTAATTATTTTACAGCTACTTGAGAATATACCGGACAGAGCTAGAATAAACCAGTCGACCTGGACATAAAACCGCTCCGGAATCCTGCAGGCAAAACAAAAAGTTTAGACCGGCCTCTGAGAACAGATATACCTATTCAGTAATACCTGTGAAACGCACTTGTGAAAATTTTGTGGCTCCGTCACTTGAAAGTGTTTAGGAGAAATTTGTCTTGATTCTTTATCAGCTATTTAGTAGTTATCTTAGAGATACCAAGTATACTTTTGCATTTTTACTCGTAAATTAGACAAGCAATATAAAACATCGAAGACAATTCCGTTGAAGAGAAGAATGGTTGCCAAGGAACCTAAACTGGTTTTATTAAAATTTCTCTCTGTGTCAACGGGGCTCCTACTCGTTATCGTAAGCTCGTCATCATGCGCCATCAATTTCTACGCTAATTCCATAAAGGCAAGATTCAATTACACACAGTCTGAAGGTAATGTGTATGTTGATATTGTGTGTCGTATGGGAACAACAGAGGCGTGGTGGGTCAACTAGTGACTCGGTCCATAATAAGGAAATAAGTCGAAGCTCTCGATCTGATCGACCGCCTCGTCAACGTGGTCGACCACCACTCCCTGTCTGTGGGTTCTGCCTCCTATATCTGCTACCATAACGACAGGCGAGGTGGAACTTGGTAAAACGCAGTGAAATCTGTGACTGACGTTTCTGTAATTCTCAGATAGCAAAAGTCGACCAGTCGAACTCAGACTCGACTCGAAACTTAAAAGGGCTATTTTGCCTCATTTTGTTATAAACGTCCTTAAACGGATCTTCACGGAAACCATTTTATTCAATACCTAAGCGCAAATAATGCTCTTTCAAGTGACATCGATTTCTTTCCAAAATAAACTGAATTTAACATACATGTTTAGTTTAATTTTCAACTTCTGTGGGGAGTACCGAAGTGATTGAGTGACAATCCAAGCGATGTAGAATTTTCAAATTGTAACTGCCAAATTCAAAATTGGTAGAATGCTGCGAGGTAGAGAGATCGTTCTCTGCTGAAAAAGCATCAACAAGAAAACTCTCACAGCCGTTTCAGTTGGAGATCAGTTTGGGCGCTGGAATGATCTGTACGTTTCAAGTTGGCCGTCACCCTGTCGCAATTAGGAAAAGTTTTGATTGACTGGTAAGTCGCCTTGGCTTTGATCTTACGTTTATCAGGACACGCGGCTCACTAGGCCCAGCCCAATGCACACTCGATGTAGCCGTATGCCACGTACAAAAATGATGCAACTGCCTACACGTGTAGCTCAGCCTAGGCTCAGTCACTGACATTAATTGTTTTGGCGAGTGATAAAGCTTGTTTTTGCTCATTATGTTTGGAATCAACGTCAAGTGTAAGGTCATTGCATACACTCTGCATGCGCTCACCCAGGGTGGAGGGGACTCGGAGGGCTCCAACGAGCCCCCCCTATTTTGGCGAAGTGGACAAAAAGGTCCGCCTCAGAGAAACAAAAACTCCGAAAAAGTAGAAAACGAGACAAAAGTCTACTAAAAAGGCAGGGACTACCTAAATTCGGCGAATGTTCAATTCATAGCTGTGAACGCACACGTTTTTTTTTAGTAAACGGTCCACACCCTCAAAAATTCGAGCCCCCCATTGTTTTAGGCTGGGTCGGTGCGTGTATGCTCTGATGATGCAAATAAGTCCACATACATATGGATACATAGGTTATGCTACATACATAGGAATTCTTCTGCGATATCCTATTTCTAATTAGGTCTAGTTGGGACATTCCCAGATGAAAGGAATTCTCGACAGGATATGGCAGAAATATTCTTATGTACATGTATGTACGATAACCTATATATCTATGCCAATCGAGGTACGTTTTGTATTTATCCCATACGTTTCGAATTCCCAAGTTTCTTTTATTTTTAAGTACTTCACCCAAACTGTTCACGTGACATGTTATCTCTTTTCAAGTAATAACCTGTTACATTTAAAACTGTTTTTTACTGTAGAAAACTTGTAACCTAACGCGCAAGTACATACGTATAGGATGTGATCCGCCACGTGAACAGTCTGAATGAAGTACTTAAAAAACTGTCGAACAAAGGAAAAAGCAAATTTTTGTCTAATGTAGCATTCCATTGTCTGCTTCATGAAAGAAATTGTGTCTTACACTCCCTATTCACCATTGCGAAAGAAGGTTTATCCAAATAATTAAGAACAGTGACAGTCAAAAAATTATTGATTGAAATTATTTCAGTAACTAGCAGTTACATTTATGTGTGTACTCTCGGACACTTTGCAGTCAAGTGATTGTGCTGTTTTTAGAAATAGCTGCTGACTGAAGTCTTACTTTAAGAGTCATTCCTCGACAAAATCAAAAGAAATCAAAGAATCACTCATAGGGTCACATTAATATTTTAATTCTTTAGCTATAGGTATATTCAAAAGTTCACGAAAAAATGAAACAGTTTTGTATGCCGAAAAAGCAACTTTCCAATATCAAAAACAGGTTGATCGCATGCAGTGAGAGAAAGCAAGTAATGGCCATGCGGCTCCCAGCCTTTAATATGATGGGGCTCGAATTTTTGACGANCTACGCCAAATGGGGGGAGGCACTTTCGAGCCCCCCCCCGAGCCCCCACCCCACCCTGGGTGCGCGCATGATGGCATTAGAAAGTCATAGATAAGGAGTCTCAATAAAACTGATAAAGATAATTTGCTGCATCTATCACGTGACAGGGGAGATAAATGTAGGGTTGAAAGTGTGTGTCACTCATAAGTCTTTTACAAGCCAGTTTGCTATGCGGAGCTTTGGACTTTGAAAGATATGTTTATGGATAGATCTTGGATGTTTGACCAAATTTACTAAATCTCTCGAATGGGCATTTTATTTTTCGTTCAAATAATTTCCCCACGTTCCGTATTCTACACTTTTCAAACGAGTTTTTTTTAGCTTCATTACATGCTTTCAAGAGGAAAGAATCGAGGACGATCAACATTTTAGAATCCACAATAATGTCCGACATATTCCCACACCACTTAACCTATTGAACGTTCACAGCTGACCGTGTGCAAGAGGTTACACAGACACAGGTGATGAAGCATTTGCCTGTTGCTGGTACCCAAAACGATTAACACCCATAGAGACAATTTAAAGAGGCCTGGTAAGCTATAGACATACCAAATTGCAATATTGAAAGGGGTTCTCTGCCACTGAAACAGAATTCAACCTGCTCACCAGGTGTTTTAGGGTTTGTTCGCAATTTCTGTTAATCGCGACGGCACCGACAACACTAGTAACGTTTGCTTGTCATGGGTGAGGGTTTAAGTAGGCTAAATTCGTGGACACTTTGCTACAGAAAACGTTTTGCATAGTTTTTGGTGTTTTTTGGTAAAACCATAAAAAGTATTTTACTCAAGTTATTTCAGAGTGAAATGTCCATTCAATAAGTTTTGCACTGAGCTAAAGATAGTTGAAATTGTTTTGAAATCCGATTATTTGAAACTCAACTTTTCTTCAAGGTATGATTACGTGTCACGGCCCAACAGAGACCGCTGTCTTGGACATGCGTCTACATTCCATTGAAATATAATGGCCAACCCAGGTTGGTTTCAGAAGCTAGTGCATAACTCGCCATGTGGTCCTATGCCTTGTAGGGCGCACGCGCACCAGGTGTGTTCAGGCCACAGTTCTGGGCCCACTGCACTTATCCTCTGATTATGACTCACTGCCAACGCCACTGAGCGTGAAGTCCCTCGTGGGTAAAGTCTTCCAATCACCTTGTTTTCCCCCAAGAAGTTGGAAAATTTGTTGGAGCAGATTGATCTAACGACTTCCTCCAGGCAAGTTACGTGTCCAGTAGAAGGTTGCGAAGCCTCGGCTTCCACGCCACCTATAGGACAGCTTGAGTATGTTACTTGGCTTTGGGTGTCTCGATGCCGAGCTAGGCTGCAGTGCTCAGTAATAACCAAGATCACCTGTCAAATAGCAACCCTATGTAAGCATAGGAGATACTTAGAACCCTTTGGTTCAATAGGGATCGTATATTTTCTTTGTTTGTCTGCGCGTGAACCACTTCCTGCATGCACCTGTTCCACCTTTGCTTTGTAACACCCATAGCAGACTAGAATACAGGTAAAAAGAGGATGAATTTGCTCCTAGCTTTGCAAGGCAGTCAGCAGCTTCATTGGAAATCCCAAAATGTGCTTCTACTCTTGGGTAGTAAATACTCGTCAGCAGAAAGGTACAAACTAACGCAGAAATGCATCTCTCTGAGATAACCAAGGGTCTATATTTACCTATATGCATTACACGAAACATCAAAATGGTTTCGAAAAGTACCGCTGTACATTGTACATCTTGATTTCTGTAAACGCGGATCAAAAAAGCTATGCTTTCAAATATATTTGGGGCATTTACGCCGGAAGAAAAAAGGAAGTCATATGCTTGTACCTAAAAATACAAAAACTTCCTGACATCCACAGTCGCTACCCCATAATGACACGGTTTAGAGACACCCAGAACCTTTTCTCACCATCACGCTTGCCTCCTGGTACATCGCTCATCGCAAATTTCCGAATCTTAGTTTCGCGATCGTCACCAATTTTGTCAAACTCTCCTCTCCCACAAACAAATTATCTGCCACAAAATGCACTCGCCAGGTATTGATAAGCAGATTTAGGAGAGGAGTCCGCCCCTGTGAGCCATGGCTAGACAAAGAATAGACGGCATGCCGTTTTAGGATTGCGTGATGGTATGCCATTAAAAATTGTGACCAACTCCTCCTGTTACGAAATAAATTGTCGCCATCGACATAAATTGTCGTCCGGGCAACAGTTTATGTCGTTATCTTTAACTTACATAAATTGTCGCCTCCATTTTGACTGAAACGGTGGTAGAGGATTCGATGTTGTAGAAGCGAACTTGAGAACATGCAGATCGTATAGCTTGAATGTCTTGGAGTTTGTTTGTACCTACATTTAAGCCATATCGACTCATTGTCAAAATACATCAAGTTTTAAACTGTATCGAGATATCTGTAACCTAAACAGTTTGCCTTCAGGAATAGAAACATGAGTATTCTTAATGACGGCATGATCGTCGCCGGGGTAGTCGTTGAACCGTCCTCTTTCTCTTGAACTACAAACGGCATCTTAATGAGCCTATTCGTGTCCTAGTGATTTGTTTCCCGATTGCTTGAAATATTTTTGAAATCTATTTTTGTGTCTCCTTGGACGCCCACTTTTTCAAGTGGGAAGAATGCGCTTGCGTCACACGCCCTATCAACTGGTTTGCCTCCGGCTCAGTAACGCTAGGACCTCGCTAAAAAGCAAGACTCTGAGAGATTACGTGAGATATTACCGTGTATTTTCAAGGGAACACGTGACTTTGGCTAGATTTAAGCTAGGTCCTAGCGTAGGTCCTAGCATTACTGAACTCACGCCTGATCTCTTCATACCTTTACTACGCACTGCCTTTAGTTTGAAGCGGGTTGCGCAGCAACTGAATACCCGTAGGGGAGGAGGTTCCGTTTCCATGACGTCAGCCACGGAGTTTCCCACTTGAACATATTACACAGGTTGTCAAATTGGCAATTACCTACCACCCACTCTTCAATGCTACAAGTTAGTGCTTTCCCCAAAAATGAAACGTCAACTGCATGATGTAGCCTACGTTCTCGTAGCACGTGCAGCAACTGCCATCATAGACTAATTGTGTATGTGCCACAATGTTCAACATTTGACGGATTCGCAGCAAGATCTGAGTGTGGATCACTGTTGAGTTGTATTTTAAAAAGGATTTTTGTATGGAACGCGCTTAGCGTCTCCCTGTGACGAGTCATTTGGATTCATCCGAATACAAATAGGCGTATCAGAGCGGATTCGAAAGATAATTCCTATGCACGTCAAGCCCCGCCCCATAAGATGTTGATTGTGGTATGGTCAGAGATGACGTATGCGCAAATTCCTTTTGCCATCCCTGGTGACAAACTTATTGCGTACCAATAGCTCATTGGTACTGGTAGCTGGCAATCTTATCAAACAATGTAATCGCTATCATGTTTGAAGTTGTCAATCACAACCAACCACGAAGATCAGTTGGATTTGTTCAACACACTCATTATATCCTTTGAACTGATTGGTTCTTTTAAGAACATCGAAACGCGTTCGACAATTAACTAGCGGACCGCGTCATCGACGTGTTAGCGTGTCAGCCATGACTCGTCACTTGTCAGAAATGATTCGTCACAAGGTTATGCCCGTTTCATTTTTCTTCGATGACGTGTCATTTTACACTGACAAGGAAACATGAAATCACACTGGTTATTCCATGTGTTATGCATTAGGCTCTTATGGAAACAAGTTTTAAAGCCTAACTTCAACGGAATTTTGTTATTTTACATGCATTGGGTTAACCAGATAGTCATAGCAAAGCCTTTGTAAATAAGAAAACGCAAGTTCAATCACGCAAATGTAAGCCCCTCTAATGATAAGTGAAGCTGCCTTTTCGCGCCATGTTGCGTCACCGCGAGATCCTGGCACAAACAACAAAACTGAGGCTGTCAACGTTGTATTGTATAGGGGTCTGAATAGAACACCATTGCGTGCGCGTGTTACTCGCAGCTGTTTGAATTAAACGGTGATTCTCGCGGTGACGTGGACAAAAACAAGCCAATACGCCTAACAGTTCGTTACATTTGGTAATTTATGGCACTAGTGGACTCAGAGCGATCGTACTGTTGGAACCAAATTTACAGGTATTACCGTTCAAGATAGGCTCTAAGACATGCACACGTTCAGGTACCCATATGCATGTGTTCGCTGTTTGTTTAATATAGTTTATCGTTTCAGTGGAATTGAGCACGTCCTTCATCAACGTTGGCTCCCTGTTTGGACTTCCAGTTGGTCTTGTACTCGATCGATGCGGCCCACGTGCATCTTTATACGCTGGACTCGTACTCGGTGTCCTTGGATACGGATTGTTATGGATGTCTACCTTGTTGACGTCAGCGTTCGCTCATCTTAGTGGATTGGTTGCGGTTTTTCATTTAATAGCTGGTAATACTCCCTTCCAAGGATTCGAGCTGCACAAATAGTTTCGCCACGGCGTAAATCATTCAAGATGCATTTCTCAGTTGTTTAGATGCCGAAGTTGCAGTGCTCTGGGGTCCGGTTAAAAAACATTGCCACGCCCATACGATCTGAAATTATTGTTTACAACTCAAATCACAGGCAATGCGTTCACACATTTGCGATTTTGCAACCTCAATGTACACTAATGCGTTTTCTTAAGCCGCTGATTGTTTCGATGTTCTTGTTGACAAAGAAAAAGAATCTTATCGTGATAAGAATTTTTGCGAGACCGCTTTCATGAGAATAAATGACATAATTCTATTTTCATTTCTTTAGTCAGCTAAACACGGCGAAACGCAGCTTTAAGCGGATTTATTTTTGTTTGTGTTCAGAAACAGAATGAAAGATGTATACAACGCTTGTCTGAATATCAGATTTGAAGAAGCACCAAGGATTTCGAATGTTCATGAGGTGTATTACTGGCACAAAAGCAGACGACTTACAAGAAAATGAGTTGTAACGCTGTGGACGGAAATGCAGAACCTTTTTTTCGATAACCAGATTTCATCTGACCACCATGTTTTTATTAATGCCGGGTAAATTCTTCGTCTCTATTTAAAAAATGTGATTTCAAATCAACAATCTACTCCTAGGTAAATACTACGACATTTCTGTAACATTACGTCATGAAGAACAAGTTTATGTAAGCTTAAGCCTGCAAACATTAAAATGTTTTAATCCAGTGTATGCAGCGTAGCTTTAGCTGTTAAAAATGCGTGCTACACAAGGCCCTTTATTCCCCGTCGTGAGGACTGAGCGCAAATAGAATTCCGCACAATAACGGTTGCACGTGAAAACAGAATTCACCGTCGTGTTCTAGCTGTCCATCAGGACGGGTCACGTGACGAAACCTAATAAAATGAAAACCCTTCCTGTAGTTTTAATTAATAGTCAACCCATCTTTGCTGACTGTGTGGGAATTATTGATAGATTTGTTTTGCATTTACGTAATTTTAGTTACCTTTTTATCCACTCTCTGACTGTTGTAGGACTTGGAATGTGTTTTCTCTACGTTACTCCAGTTGCGATAAACCTGAAAAACGTCAAGCCTCGTCATCGATCCAAACTAACGTCACTGTTATCCGGGTCTTATCTGGGTGGTTCAGCAATTCTGTCAGCAATTTACCAAGAATTCTTCGTGAACGGTCATGTGATGGACCCGCAGTATCAAGACGTTGGCAATTTCTTCTTGTTGTTGGTTGCACTCGTGGCTGTCCTCTGTGTTGTAGGGTTGTTTACTCTGCGCGACTACAGTCATTCAAGTTTACCCGACGTGGAGGAGATTGTAATACCCAATGATATGTCATCACAGACAGCGACACCGCCAGAGATAAATACAGCAACGGAGAGAGACTGTGTACCAACAAATCCAAGGTGCACAGAGACCAAATCACCAACTCAGTTTGTTCATGAGAAAACTATAATAAAAAATCAGTTGTCGAACGTCACGCCACCTTCAGAGATTTTTTTCTTGAAACTTGATGAAAACGGCAACAGGCTACCTCCTGCAAAACTCGGCGAGATTACGCCACAGTTACAGAACACCTCGGTACCCATGCGCATTCAGATCGCAAAGGCTTTCTCAACGTACGTTCTGCGCAAGCCAAAACGACGGTACGACATGGAACGCCAGAAGTGCCAGCAGCGTCAACCTTCCCCACAAGACGGTTGTCTGTCGATCTTGCACACCATGCGATCTGCAGACGTATTGTTGGCCCTCTGCCAGTGGATATTCACAGGTGCCGTACACCTCAGCTTTCTCACCAACACCACTATGTTCCTTCGTTCACTATCAATGGACGAACACATCTTGTTCGTTACGTCTGTCTTGCTCATTATATCTACTGCTGCTAATTTCCTCATTGCTTCTTTAGCTGATTTCCTCCATGGCAAGTTCAAAGTAAGAATTTCATTCGTTATCATGTTCTTAAGTTTGTTAGTATCACTGAGTCACCTTTTTCTGACCTTTTTCATGGACCGTTATGAACTGATGGTCGTATTTACATTTCTAAGCATAACAGCAGGAGGTGCCGTGTTTTCCCTCACGCCTGTTCTACTCTCACGGAATCTTCCAACTTCTCAATTCGCACGTACCTTTGGAATATTTTTAATGATTGCAGCATTGCTGTGCGTATTCATCCAAAAGACCTATGGTTTCTTTTACGACAGCAAAGTTGATTTGGCAGTCGGGCACGATTGCTTGGGGAAGCACTGCCTTGTTCCAATGACCATCCTCAACGCCGCGTTAACGTTCTGTTCTGCTCTGAGTGGGATTCTTCTTATTTTCCGACGAAAATGGTAATATGCGTCTATGCATAATTAAAATTTATTTTTGTCTCGGAAGATCAACTCACATCAAGTACTGTGCTCACCGTGTATAGGTACGGCTATGACTGGAGAGCTAGTAGCCAGTACAAATCAGTATGTTCAACGTAAACGCCTTTTCTTTGGTTTCGCATACCCACCTCAAGCAGCTGCAGTATTCGAGACATTTGACCAAGTTGCAGCAGGAATTTTCAAAATCTGTGAACCATTTTTGGCACCATTGTTCTAAGCCTTACAAAAAAATTGTGAAAACGTTTTGAATGAAATAATTTTCATCGCAATACATATATTATTACTTTTCAGAGCAATAGAACCTTTGAAGCTTTTCGGAAAGTCTCTAGGTTCTTTGTCAAGTTACTCTTGTATAAAATATTACTTTTAAATGATTGTATACAGATGCCACAATTTCTTCGCCAAATATCTTCCATTGTTTATAACATATTAATATTGCATTTCGTCCCTGTTTAGTTGTAAATGTTGAATTATGAAATGAAAACCTTTGGGCGTTAATAAAATTCAACTTGTTAAATTAATTTATAAGGATTATTTCATCACTTTCTATTCACTGTCCTTTACTATTTCCATATCAATACACTACCTAACTGAGAATAAATGACATGCATCCTCCCACCTGTTGTACTCAATTACAACGTAGTGCACAGCATACCCAGGAAAAATAGATTTTTACACAAAACATTACCACGCTCGTCCATGAATTATCGCCTCACGAAGAGGCAACTCAAGTCACAGACAATGCGTACATGCACCCTTAAACACACAGTCATGACGTTTGACGAACGCCAGTAAACCTTGAAGCGTTTTCTTTAACGGAAACAGAATCATACCACAGCAAGGGAATTTACGAGATCGATTTCATGAGAGTAAATGGTTTAATTTAATTTCAGCTTAACAGAGCAAAACGCAGTTTTGAATAATCACGCTGTCTTTCTCACGAACACGTACCCCCGACAATGTCCATCCATTTCAGAATCTATTTGCCAGAATAAACATTAATTATGTAATTAGTAGACTTAGTTTCATTTAAGTTGCCCAAAGTCGAATGCCTTCTCAAAATCCACGAGGACCAGCAAACTTGGAATATTCAGTTGCACAGATACACAAATAAGATCATAGATTAATCGAATGTACACACCAATAAATCTACCAGCAACAAAACCTTTTTGATTTTATGGATCAAAAATTCATAAGTAGATTTAAGGCGTTCAGCAATACTGGCCAATATTAGTGTGTAATATATGCTAAGCAATAAAATTGGCCTCCATTTTTGGTTCACTGCCGGTACAAACTTACAATTAACAACATTAACTAAATAATCACACAAATCTGACCAAAACAAGTTGTAGAACTCGACAATAAAACCGTCGGGACAAATGGAACCTCATCATAAATAAAAGTTCTTTTGAGGAGGCAGTGTGTTCTAGTGTGATAGGTGTCCGCTTTCTTTACTCGAGGTCGTGGGTTCGAGTCCCACTGAGTCACAACGCTAAACCCTTGAGTCAGGTTTCTAGCTCCTCAGCTCGGTTTTAACTGTATATTTATAAAGCACAAAAATGGGTCCAAGTGATCAGTGCCATGGATCCACATGCGCACGTCTGGAACAACGTGTATCGGGCCGCCGGCAATTATTTCTAATTTGAAAGCTCCTTTCCACAAATCTCTTATATGCTCAAGTTTTGGTGAATTGGAATCCTGTAGACATACGTTCAAGTCATATTGGGATAACTGATTATCCTTCGAGGCATAAAGATTTGAGTAGATTTTTTATTTCTTCCAGAATTCCTTCTTGACTGCTGATCAATGTGTCTATATCATAAATTAACCTTGAAAGTTTTATTTACAAACTTACTTTTTTCTAAAAATTACTAAAATAGATTGTTGGTTTTTCACCATTTCTATCCGCTAGGCACGAGACCTCAAAATTATACCATCTGTGTATTTCTTTCTAAAATCTTCTTATTCAGCCTGAAGAGTTTGTAACCAATTATTGGAAAATAAAGACTAGGCATTTTGAACAAACTGATCGACAGTGAAAATAAATTTTTCCAGAGGTAATTTTCTACTATTTTTCTTCTTTGGTTTTGAAAATGCTGTACGACAGAGTAAAAGTTCTAATATTTAGTAAAAGCCTGTTTAACAGTGAAGCATCGTCAATAATATTTGCACATGCATTTTAGTGTCTTGAATGATAGTTTTTACATGGTTCACATAACTTTTTATCTTTCAGAAGAGGATTAGTAAATTTCCGTAAACCTCTGCCACGTACAAAGGTGTGTAATTTTAACTCTTATAAAATAGACGAGTGGTCAGTTCTGTATCCAGGGATTATTTTTACCTCTTTCAGCAAAGATAACAACGCGTAGAAATGAGGGAAAATCAAGTTATGATTTCTTAACCGGCTAAATCCTAACCCATGTGAACGAGATACGATCAGGGTTATTGACTCTCCAGGGATCAACCAAATTAAATGTTGCCTTTAAGTTGAAAATTGTTTTTCTAGCTTGTGGATTGCTAAGATTAACATAACAATCTAGCTTATAATCCTGGACCAAATTCCAATCCCCATACAAAATAATAAATTATGAGTTGAATTCCTGACACAAGATTTGCCAAGCTTTCATAAGAACGTGAAGCATCCTGATACGGATCATGATTATATGCAACCCCAAGTCACTGTCATTTTTTCTTACACTACCTCAATAATCAAGAGGTTTTCTTCTTCATCTTTGTTTCAGTTTCTGATTTCACGTTCAAAATTATTATTAATTAGGATTGCTACTCCTCGGGTATGACTTCATGCCTGGAATCATAACAATTTCAAAACCCCACTAAGACCTAATCATATCCCGACCTAATCATATGCGGGTCTGATTCTATAAAGTGTGTATCTTGCAAGCAAAATTATTTTTTCGTTTTTAGATATTTAAAAACATCTTTAGCTTTTTTGAAAATTACGTAAACCTCTACAATGCAACGGCAAAATATTTATAATCTTTTATCGAAAAGTATGAAAAATCAAGGACAACTGAAATGACCATAAACCAGTGTGAAACAAAGTCTCCAAAGACTAACCTCAAAGCTAAGTGACACGCAAAACATTGAAAAAACATAATTTTCTCACCGCAAGAAAAGAAATGGTACAACCATGTTTCAACAAACAAACATTTAAAATGTATTAAAAAACCGTCCATTGCGTAGAACGTTCACAACTTCCAGAGAATATAGGTAAAGGTTTTAAGTGTCGAACCTATGAAGATATACAAATAAAGAGTGCCTGTGACAAGCAAAGACAGAATATAGCCCTCGCTAAATAACTAAAAATAGCAATTACATCTAAGCACAAAGAGTTGATACCAACATAGAATTGTAGCCCTGGAATACCAACTCCCTCACCTGACCTATGTATTCTATTATTAGAGCTTGCGATTCGAGACTTGCAACGAGAGTTTGGACTGAGAATTTCCGTCTGGTCGACTGAGAGTTTCTAAAGAGAGTTGTAGTTGTCAACTCAATTCTAATTTCATTGCTTCATTTTCATTTTGTTACTATTATTCATTAAGTGAGTCTCTTGAGGTGCAGTTCCATGCAATCAGCGATTTCTCGGCACAATTAGTCAACAAACCCGACAACTACACAGTGCCGTAGGAAGCGGGGGGGGGGAGGGGGGAGGGGGCACGGGCCCCCCAAAATTTTTCAGGCGTCAGGGTTAAACCGAGGCAACCGATTTAGGCGTGAGGCCGGAGACAGTCGAGAAACGAAAGACTGCGAAATGCAGATAAGAGAGAATATTCAAGAGAACATTTAACAACTCTTTATCAGTGCATGGTTTACCTTTTGAGGTCCCTGGCCAGGACATTGTTGTTAGGGTCCCCGCTTTTGCAGCACAGGTCGTGTAAACACACTTGAAAACGTGTATGTAATCATTCATACATATTTTTCGAAAAATGGAGAAAATTTGTAAAACGAAGCTTTTGCGAAGGGTACTAATCAATAAGTCAATTTTGCGAATGCAAAACTATTTTTCCAGAGGCTCTGGCAAGGGATAACGGATGCAACTTTCACTTTATGTTTTTCTCTCGAAATTGTATATCATTTGAGAAAATTTCATAACCTGACAGATAACATCAATTGCTGCACATTTCTTGATTTTTGAAAATATAGATATTTTCATATTTAGGGGTCCCTCCCTTGAAGGAGGCCACTGACGATATTCAAGCTTAATCATGTTTAGCCTTTCATCTGGAGCAGTTCAGGGGAAATGTCCCTTTGTCCCTCTATACATGTAAATCCGACGCTGCCAAGTAATCACGAGGGAAGTTGATGTTCCAAGTTCACCAAAAAACAAAACATTCCTGCACAGCACAAGACATTCGACACAAACAACCAAAATGTAAAAAATACACTACGATTGACCGCCATCGAAAGGGTGGAATTTTTGTGAAATATACAAAAGGACTATTTCCGGTGGCTCGTTATAAAATAAATCACTGTTTCCCATAGTATCACAAGTTTTAAATTAAAAGTGCCTCTTTTGAAGATGGTTTTTATGATTTACTTGTAAGGAATCCCCACATGTGGAAAACACTGCTGTCTAGGCAACAATTTGTGATGACCTTGAACATGTCGAAAGGGGGTTTTCAAAGAACACTCGTAATCATAAACAATAATTTCAGCGTTTATTTTTTGTCAGTGGAGTTCAAATTTATCTCGTGAACCGTTTTAGGTACCTCTGAATTGAGCAAAAATACCGGGAATGCCCATCTCCCATGTTCCCCGTCAAAAATCTGAGAGCATGCCTGCGAAAATTGTTTTTATCATTCCCTTTTGATAAACAAATTCGTTGGTTTCTAATTTACTTGTTTAAGTATCTTCAAAAATAGATTCATCAGATGATTTTTGACAATTATAATCTAATCTTGTAAGAATAGATGATGTTTCAGTTAATTTAATTGCAGCCTGAAGTTGTAAAAAATCTATAATCCGACCCCCAAATGGTAAAGTACACCTAGACAATTTTTGCCTACATAAATAATTCTCAAAAACATTGATCAAATTCACTCACAAACCGTTGCTTAGAAAAGTTGTCTTTGCACTTCTTGGTGTTTTTAGTTTCCAGTAATTGACCAATCAATTTTTGTTCTTCAAATTAAATTGTTGGCTTGCCTTAATCCCGCCATGACTAACGCATCCAGGTTAAAAATAAGTTGTAACCATGCTGTAGGCCAGAGCAGAATCCCAGTGATCCGCCGGAACTGAACTCCTGGCGTTGAAATATGTGCATTTTTGGGAAACCCTGTATCATTCTCCCCAACCTCCAAAAACTGGATTACCGGCCGTGTTTCAACGAGGGATTTTGAAACAACCCCAAAGGCACTATACCAGGGACATCAGAACCTTATATTCTAAAAAAAATTCAAAGAATGACCATAATAAAATAAAGTTTTCCCGAAACTGGATCACAATCATGAGTAAAACGAATCTTGACCTTATAGCCAGCGCGGACGGTCGGTACGAGCTAAGTTGCCTGTCTCGTGTGAATCATGGCTGAGCTGGCCAGTAACTAGCTTTAGTTCATATGAAATTTCGTAATTTAACACTGTTATATCTCAGCTACATGAGGCAGCTCTTCGCTACCGGTTAGTTTACTGGTCCTAGGCCTATTCTTACTCTCCATGTTGGTTCACGGTTACTGAACTCTCAATGGCTGTATCCCGTGGATTGTTCCTCACTTAGGGCGGACGTGGGAGATTCGATACAAATATGGTGGCATCGGAAGCACGGGGGCGGGGGGGGGGAGGTGTCGGAGGTGGTGGTGTTCCTACGGAATTCCTAGCATAGTACATGCCAAGAGTTTTCCATGATTTTTGAATGTTAAAATCATGCTACACAATTTTACGCAAAGAAGTTCCATTGGGCCTAAATGAAAAGTATACACCCTAAAAACAGGTGTAATTACTCATAATTGATTAGCTAAGTGTGTGTGTGTGCCTGCGTGCGTGCGTGCGTGGTACGCATGTAGGGACCAGGACATTTTTAGTCAGCAGTGTATTGACAAGTTGCTTCAGATATAAGACATTATTTATTTAATCTGAACGATTCAGTTACATATCTACGATGCAGTATGAATTTAGTAATTGTTCTAGCGCAAATGACACCATGACCCGTTTACAGACGTTGTGATCACTTCCGTTGTGATCACTTCCGTTGCCACCAAACATAGCTGAGGCTATTTTTGTCCCTAAACAAAATATCCATGAACTCTACACAAGAATAGCGTGTTACTTGACTTGAATACTACGAAAACTAAAAAACCGGTTGGTGTCATACACATAGCTCTGTAGACAACAGACAATATTCGTGAAGTGGATATCACGCAAAAGTCTTCATTGGCCAAGCTAGTGCCAAGTAAGATAACATAGGCTTTTAAGCACTAAATGGGGGCTTTATACAGGCTGTGAGTCAGAACTGTCCACGTTGTTTAACTGTATGACTGGTTATCCTTTCCTTCGCGAACCACCACAAGACGAGCGCGCGCTCCAAAGAAAGCTGCGACACCTATTGTCACAACCAAGAGGACGGCCAACACGATCACAACAGCGTAGAAGACAGTGCTGCTTATGTAGCCACTACACAGCTTGTCCGAGTTCAAATCTGAAAACAAAACAAAAAACAATTATTTCCCAGTGGTCTTACAGCAGCGCGCACCTCAACATCGTGGGTGCGGCCATGTTTTAGTCAACACTGCTTTATTCGTCACGAGGTAGGGCCCGAGGTAGGCCTAAGTCCCTTTCGGCTAACAACAACGTGGAACGGTTTTCAATACCAAGAAGGGACATTTTCTCCGTAACTGCCGACTGAAACGCAAAATGCCTCTCAAATCCTTCCATATTGCTTCCCTTTTTAAATTGTTCATTTGTTGAACTTTTTGAGCGGACTCGCGAAATATCGTGTTTCCAGATTTTGTTTGGCACTGAAAGTTCTCGTAGGTCAAGTGAGCCGACTAGTGAATGAGACGATCTCGCCACATGGTGACTGACCATCGTTTTTAAGCGTTCACATTTTCATGGTCTTCGAACGCTCCAGGAGTTAAACCGACAGGTACTACTAGTTTACTTGAGGAACTGGACGAGTTTTGATGAAAACTGTGACTTACTACGGTGTCTGCAATACCTCAGTGCACAGTTCCTACTGAGACTGCAGCGAACACTGCATTTGTTCGACTATTAGCATTGGGCAGAAATGACGACAGCTTAATACGTCCTTCATCTCGACTTCTTTTGCAAACTGGATTTTTTTCACACACGTGTACCATTGTACGGGAGCTGCGAAAGGACATTGTACGTTTTTATTTTTAAATTATCTCGAGATCCTGACTTAATTATATCGGCTACTCAAAATGCTCACTTACGTAATTATTTTGAAGATTCCGACAAAGCTAGGATTCGAGATCTCGAAATAAATAAGAAACCTGCGATGTAATTTCATAGTCAATCTGGGGACCTTTGTAAAATCCAAGCAATGACTAGAAATTCAAACGTGACCTCGACAGTGGTTAGACAGTATATTGTTACTGACCTTGCTCTGGTCTGATAGGCGTGATGACGACGGTTGAGTTGAATAATTTGATAGTTCCATGCGTGACGTCACGCTTTTTACGTGCGTCGTTGGGACAACCCTGAAACGAGCACGTGAGCCTTGATCATGCACTGCCTTATCCCTTAACCCAAAAGCTGTTAAAATGAATGCATTGCAAAGACGACAAACTCATTTAGTCTACCACAAATTTCTTAGTATTGTCGACAAAATTCTCTTCGCAGAACCTTTTGCTGTAACTAGCCAAGATCTGGTATATGGACTGGGATCGTAATAGACAAAAGAAACTCGGGTGAAAAGCTAATAGTACGTGTGATCACGGCCTTCGCGTTTTCGCGATTTTTGCGCCTTTGGAACGCAGCCCTGTTCATAACTTTTTTTTAGATGCTAAACCAAGTAGATACCAGAAATAACATTATACCTATCTAACCTGGAGACAAAAATGAGACCTTTCAATAATTGCAGTCCTACTGTGGGCAAACCATTACTCCGGGAAGACAATTTTTCAACGTTGGGAAAAACGTTGACTTTACCCCCTGTATTTATCATCGTAGAAAATTACAACCTCGATGAAAGGCCTCCAAAATAGTGCAGAGCAAATGCGTTTGTTATGCCTTAGCTGTTTTGTAAGTCAGTCGTTGCAGTTTCAACAAAAACAAAAAACGTGAGCATTCTACCAAAAAGTTATAGCCTAACTTTAATGACGTCAAAGCCTATACGCCGTATTTCCAAATTATTCACGGGAAATGGCTTGTATGATCAGATCGCTATGTAAACCATAGGTTTACGAAAGTCGATAAGTCTAGTGTCTGCAGTATACCACACTCCAGAATTCAAAATAAAGGTATAGACTATCTCCATCATCTGGCGTTTTTGGAAGTCGGCAACCTACGGTACCGTGTCTCTTACCTTCGTGGCACATCTCGCGTCCGTCGTTACTGTGCACACGCCGACCTGCAGTTTGAACGTCAAAGTTCCCACGTTGTGCGGCCTGAAGCATTGAATAGGTTGAGAGATGCGTGCCTTCACCTTGGTTGGGTCGGGTGGGGCGTCCACGAACGGCTTTGAGCCAACATTTTCCCCAATGAATACGTGACCAGCCGTAGTGCATCTAGAAGCAAACGCAACACAGTGTCATCTATTGTGTATTGCATAGTCATCATGGCAGTTTTTGTTGATGTTGCCACGTGCGCTCTACCCTACAGTTCGCGGACATTCCGGAAGTACTGGTGGGTGTCAACTGGTGTTCTGCTAGCATTGTTCATTAGTCAGAAAAATTTTCTTAACACATCTCTCCATCCTGTACTCATGTTCCATATAATTGAACATTTCATTTCGTATTTTCAGATATTTCTTGGGTAATTTACTTTTATACCGAAGCGTCACCACGTCACTCTCAACAGGGCGTGGTCGTCGCCGGATACAAAAAGTGGCCAACTATAAAACAAGCTACCGTACATTCTAATGATTAATTTGCCGTGGATTATACAATTTAAAATGACGTTTCCTCGTTACTCGCTGCTATGCCTAATACGCAAGTTCTACTCCTGGGTACCTAACTACACAAAATAGGTCTCAAATCTTCCCATACCAGATACTCCAGCCACCGACAATGGCCTGGCGGACCAGGCTGACACGTCTGCTACCACCTGTCAATTTTAGTCTCCCAGTAAGTGATTTCGCTATGTTTACCATGTCATCGAGAGACAGTGACCAACCTATTTTCCCAGAATAGAAGATATTTTTCATACCCAAACAGATCATCATTGCGTTGGCACATAAAAGCTATCTCAGGTAGACAGGATTGAACAACCCTACCAAAATGAGGTGGAATCAAAATCAATCTCACGTGACCTCCAAATGCATTGAGGGTAGAAACCAATTGCTATATCTGTAAAGGAAACGTCGAGACCAATTGGTCAGACTTAAGGGTTATAAACCCTCGCTCTGTCACAAAACAACTTTTGATTCAGACAGCCTTCATGAAATTGATCTAGAATCATTCATGTCATTCCAGGGCTTGGACAAAACTGACCGTTCGTTATTACCTGAGACCAAGGTAGCGTTCAGTAGCCGCGGTCTGGCGGCTTGAAAATCTAGCCAAAATCACGAGTTCTCATAGGCCTATGAAATAAACGGCAATATCTCACGCAATCTCGCGAAGTGTGGTTTTTCTAGAGCGGTCCTAGCGTGGTCCTAGAGAGGGCATAGCGTTACTAAACTCTACCCAGGTTCTACAACTTGACTTGTCACGGCGAGTCATTTTATTCGCCAAGCACGACCCCGAGCAGTAGCTACGAACTGTACTCTCAGTAAGGAACACGTTCAAACCAAGTTTGCAGCAGTTAATGGTCTAAATCAGTTTAATCAATCTCTTAAACTTTTAGGACCAAGGTAGAGAGGAAACGTCATTTAATTTCGTACAATTTCTGTGGACTCACCCGCCAGTCATGAAAGTTTGTTCGGCCTGAGCAAAATTCATATAACTCATGGATACCATGTAGATTCCCTCAACTGTAACGAGGAACAAAAATGTTACGGCTTTCGAGTCGGTCAACTGACAGACCTTACCAATTTAAAATTCAGTATCATTCGACATCAAAGAAGAACATATAATTCGTCCACAGGTGTCGTTATTCCCAGACACCCGAGTCACGTGTTGAATGAAGAAGCTCTAGAAAATGTCGATGGTGGAAATACCCAAATAGATTGTTCATGCGTTGGCACGTGACAAACGATGTCTGAATGTTTTCTATGGCTTGCTAAATGGTTCTGCGTTTTTTATTTCGCTCTCTTTGCAAGTTCGACATTTTTCCATGTTCAACCAAAATAGCCAGTCACAACTGGGCATGGGTGCGATATTTTTTCTGCATGGTTCATACACTCACGCTGTGAGTAACGCTATACATGTACGTCAGTGAGCTGCTTCTGATATCATGTTCAGACCCACCAACGACATAAACAGTAAAGTAGGAGAGCGTTCCGTTGACCTTGTTCCTTGAGAAAAAAGCAAGATCTCACAAAACTTCGCAAAATTACGCGAGTGAAAAGCAAGTGTTTCCAAGTATACTCGGAAGCTTATTAGTCCGTACTGACAAAATGGCAGCCAATAAGGTCATTGGTCGCCGACGGCTTAATGATTACGTTACATAAGTGCAAGCTATATGTCAACCCTGGTGTTGCTAATCTGGGAGGGTTTCGGTAGGCGTTGCTTCCCATACATGGCAATATCTTGTGAAATCTTGCGTGATCTTGTGTTTTCGCGAGCTTTTCGCGTCTACGGAACGTAGAACTGATGAGCATATTAAAGTTACAGAATCCAGTTACTGATGTCACGTGACTTATGACAGCCTATGACCAGGAACAGCACACAGATGTTAGTATAACGGTAAGAAATTTTAATACGTATAGAACAAGGACAGAATAAGAAGAAGGAATTGAGGATGGCGAAAAAGGAGAACAAGGATTCAGAAGAGAAGAACAGACAAGAACAAGAACAAAGAGATAGACCGTGAAGAAGATTAATACAATAAAATGAATATGGATCGAGCTAGAGGACTCGAAACGGAAAAGAAGTAAATGGGATATTTTTACCGGAGCCGGCCTTAGTAGCTGACGACAGCAGATAGAAATTGCTTGGAGTGCCCCCTACAGTACAGGCACTGACCGCCACACCAGCGGCATCTACGGCTGTCGTGGTGATTGTAAGCGAGGCCGGTACGTCAGTTGGGGTTCCTCCAACTCTGAAATGTGTCAAAAAGCATACGGTAAAAACTAATGCAGTTAATCAATATTAGCAGTGACGTCGAGAGTTATATCACTAATTATGAACATTTCAACCGGACGTACGCAGTTAAAACTTTATGTTGCGGGTATCACAACTCTCCCCTTCTACACTGAGGAAATGGTCTATCAGCGGTCTGATGTAGCACCTTTTGTGTGAAACTGTGCTGGCGCGACATGTATTGGGTGGTGAGTGAAATGCCCTCTGCCAGATTTCAGACTGGTTTGACTATCGCTCCATCACATGCGCGCACCCAGGGGGCTCGGGGGTCTCGAAAGAGCCCCCCCCAATTGGCAAAGTGGGTAAAAAGGTCAGCCCCCGAGAGACAAAAGGTCCGAGAAAATGGGACAAAAGCCCACTAAATAAGGGCAAACACGCAATTCAAAGAGGTGCTCTGTTTTTTTTTAGTCCTCCCGCCCTTTTGCCGGTTAGCAAATGGTCCACAACGTCGGGAATTCGAGCCCCCCATATCGAACGCCGGGATGCATCACACTGATTCTGGATGGTATTTTTAGCCGAGATCCAAAAAAGCCTCCTTTACACCGCGCTCAAAATCCCTCCCTTAACCAAACTCAACACGATCTGCGGTTGTAGACTTTTTGCCAATACACGGGATGTCGACGTTAATGACTGAATGCTCTAAAGGTCTGTATTCGCTCTTACAATTATGATTACTAGCAGTTACGTTATGACTTACCAAAGGGTTCGTAAAAGAGTACATTTCTGCGCGGCGAAATGTGCTTATTCAAAGCACACTCTTGCTTAATCAACACACTAAAATTGTTATTTTTTTCGAAGCATTGAATCGCTTCTAAACGATTATCTTTTTGCTGCTATTCATCGCGCACAGTTGCTTGATCAACGCGTAGAACTGCTTCTTCAACGCGCGGAATTATTTATTCGTTATGTCTAATCACAAACAAATTTACCATCAGTACAAAGTTGAAGGATTCACCATTTACTTACTCAATTGAACAATCTTCGAAACTGGCTTCGCACGCTTGCAGAAAGTCTTCACGCCATTTGGAGATTTTAGAGCATGGATTTGATTGGACAATATAAACTGATTCTGCGCATTGAATAAGCACAGAAAGGCTTTTTGTTACAGAACCATCTCTGTTGGTTGAATTACTAATACATGTGCTACGCATTGATTAAGCAAAAGCGCGCGCTGAAACACACTGAACGCACAGAGGGTATTCGTTTTAGAACCCTTTGGCACTTCATATTGCGTTTCAGGGGCGGATCCAGGATTTTGAGTTAGGGGGGCCACAGCAGAGTATTAGCCAGGATTTTGCCCGTCAAACATTCGCAGCCCCCAACTGCCACTGGGAGAATTTTAGGGGGGGCAATGGCCCCCTTGGCCCCCCTCTAAATCCGCCACTGCGTTTGACCACACTGTGCGTCTACGTTTTGACTTACGAATTTGACGTCAGAGATACAGCAGCCGTCATGACTGGATTACCATTTGCATCGTATTTGCAGGTGGCGCT
>NMRA01000310.1:211441-233502 GCA_002633005.1 Phoronis australis | reverse complement strand
AACATTGACTGCAGCAGTATATGGCCTGCTTCTTACTATTCCCGCGTTGGACAAAGGCTCTTTAGACATATTCGCACATTTTAAGTATTTACACTGTATTAAGAATTAAGACAATGTCTTCATTTTTCTTAGCTATTTATTTGAACACTATCAGATTAGACAGAAAAACTGGTCGGTACAGGTAAGTGAATGACATTTTTCTACCCCTGAGAAAACTTCGAAAAGCATTTTTCTTTTAGTTTGAAATTTGAAAAAAACATCTATCAATTGCTCGTCACTTCGTCGAATTTTCCTTATTTGGTATGGCAAGACATAGACGTATCAAAAATCTCTTATATGGAAAATGTGACTTTTAAACTTTGATTTAAACAAAACAAAAGAAACTTCAAGCAGAAGTCAGTCCGATTAAGAGGTAATTGATGTAAGTCCTACATTGGCTAAAATTAGTTATAAAGGTATCGTAGTATTCAACGATATTATAAAATGCACTTGGAATTATTTTTTTAATTGCTTGTTTTAAATAAAAAATAATTGCAGGCGGTCTGATACACGTTGTACCAGACGTGCGCAGGCCTCGCATGTGGGCCCATTGCACTGATCACCTGGAAATATTTTTATGCTTTATTAATATATGGTTAAAACCGAGCTGAGGAGCTAGAAACCTGGCTCACGGGTTTAGCAGTGTGACCTGGTGGGACTCGAACCCACGACCTCGAGTAAAGAAAGCGGGCACTTATCAACCAGGCCGCACTGCCTCCTCTCTTGCTTTAGTGGCATGCCTCATACTGTGATGCCGACCTCAGTTTCGGGGTCCGATCACACATGGTAGTTTGCCGTCAATATCAATCTTATCAGTCAGCCATTTGTCGAATGACTGTGAGTATTTATCATAAATGGGAATGAGATTATAAATTCTGTGGTGACAACAGATTTTTCCATCTCCCGTATTTCAAAAATCGTAAATTTTGTTATTTTCTTTGGAAATGTCCTCACAAGGAAAAGTGAACTTTAAAATTAACGATTAAATAAATACCGACATAATTATCCAACGTTTCGCCTGTTTCGTATGTGAACTGTTTCCTTGAGAATGGTTTAAAGTATTAAACAGAAACATTGGATAATTATGTCGTTATTTAGTTACGCACTGATTTTAAAGTTCGTGCTTCTGTTATGGCCTAAAACAAATGTAATCCAGGGAAAGTGAATGACTCTGTAGTACACGTTGCGAGATGGTACTTTCCTCAGAAATTGTTTAAAGTACATTTTGACGAGCTTTTGCGCCCCAAGCCTTTTTAAAGTTGGGGGCGTTTTTTTACGAAACATCGACGAATAACAAAATATAAACATGCACGATTTCAACACCCATGTAATCTAAAGAAAATATAGATAAGAATCATTTTGAAAATCGATTACTGATCGATTGCTCGCAGTTAACGAGACCATGTCTTTGCTGGTGGTACACTCTTAACACTTTTTAGATCAAGTGAACGACAAGTCTTACCGGCGTTTCACATGTTCCAAAGGCTGCTGAAAGGGATTTCTTTGTTCCGTCGCTGATGTCGACATAGCAAGCCGTCTGTGCGGCGGCGGTCGTCGTGTTTATGGAGTCATAGATAGCGGCTTGTACATAGCTCTCCCCAGTTGCTGCTCTTTGTACCTCGAACTTTATGGCGTTTTGTGACACACATTCGGCGGTGACTGAAAGACAAAGTTTTGAGTCATTTTGTCAGTCTGCATGAAAGACATTTGTATACACCTACCCTTTTAACTGCGGATGACAATGTTTTATTGTAGAAAACATTCAATTTTAAAGTACCTTCGTTACATAAGAATACTAACTTTTGCAACAGTTAATCTGGCCTCAACTTGCTTCTTACTCAAATGAGAAGTGCATTCTGGGATAAGAAAGAACAGTCTGATCGTTACCGCGTGAGACCGTGCACGGCAATATGATCCCTTGTGACAAGCTGACTTACAAAGCCGCAGTGATCTCAAGCAATAACGAATTGCCTGCTCCGAGCCCAGAAATTGCCTTTAATGTGCCTGAAGGAACAATTTTAGACCAACTTCAGATCTGTGGCCTGCAGTCCACACTTAGCGATTTCTTGTCTGCAGCGGAGTCTTCGAGCGACGACTCGTCGCTAACTGTGAACACTCCTTTGCAGTTGTAGACTCCTCTCGACGGTTGAGCGACGAGCTGCAATTGTGTTACTGCAACTTCAAAAGCCTGTCCATGCTTGGGAAGTAGTCCAACTGCAACGCAATTGCACCTTCCTGCAATTACGCGATGCAGACAAATCGCTACGTGTGAACAGGCCTTAAGTAGTATAAACCACAACGGATTTTGCCATTTTGTAGCGCTGGTCAAAGCTACTTCAATAAGTCATTTACGTCCTGCAATGACAATAACAGTAATTCCAAAAATGCATTTTTCGGCCATAAAACGTATCATGTCCCATTAAATGCAGTTTTAATGATTATTTTTTGCTAGGACCTTCATCGTTACGGGGCTGTTGTGGTGCTTTTCACTTCATTGTTATGAAAGTTTCAGTTTTCATAATCGACAACATAAAGGGTCAAACGATTCAAATTCATTCATGTCAAAGTAAATAAATAATTCGCTATTAATTCCAGATTCTCTTGTCTTGTTACTCGGCACAACATTTCCTCGAAACAGCAAGTCGGATGTTTAGTGATGACGTGTCATGGCAGTAGATGACGCAATTTGGACCCGGAAATAAGAATAGACATGCAGTCACACTGGGTCCAAAACGTCATAGAGAAATAGGAAACTTACCTGTTAAAGCAGTGGCAGTCATCTGAAAATGAAGACGGAAAACAGTCGCTTATCGCTTGTCGAACGCAACACAAACGTAAATAATGTGTGCCTAAAGGTTGAATATGCACGTGAAGAAGCGAGAAATATGCCTGAGCAATATAATCATTATAATCATGCGTAATTCATTGTTGTGGTATGTTCCATTTATCATGATGTCTAGCATTAAGCAGATTACGGTAAATTTCTCCAAGTTGGGACAGTGTCTAAAATTTGGGACACTGATATTCCAGCAGAAATTGAACTTTCTTGATTCTGAAAATTAGGAAATGTGCGATTTTTGCGTTTTGTATCACTAGAGTCTGAAATATAAACTTGGCAATTAATTTTACTGTATTTCTGGTGTTTGAATTTGGGACCGCCTATTTCTAAAATTTAGTACAAACTCCAGCATTGAGCATTAATTAATTTTCGCTTCCGAATTGGAGAAATTTTGCCGCAATATCCACCACTGACTGACCTTACTCTGGTAATTATGTCACACATTGATAGAAGAATGGTGAATTCTCATTGATTGATTTATACCTGACATAAATTGTATTTATGACTGATGTCCCTAGCTCGATTTTCGTGGTAACCTTTACATTTGATGAATAAAGAATATTAAATTCACCAGATCATCAGATGACGAGCTGGAATTCTTTTCTCATGCTCCATAGACATAACAGTATTTTTTTCCTCATGAACAACTCGTGCCTTGTGTGAGATCGAAAAGAACTAAGGTTTACATGAAAAGATATGTGTTTTTAGTAATTAATTCATTGAGATAGGAACATATGCAAAACCTATTGGAGACCAGCCTAGAACCCGCCATGGGTGCTATATCCGGTCTAAGTCATTTTTAAATGCCTTAGGTCGAAATTGAAATATAGTATAACGACTCTAAACAAATAACACGACGAGGTGGGAAAAGACGACAGGTGGCCAGCTTTCGTTGCTAGGTTATCTGAGGTCTGTTTAAGACCAATCGCAAACCAGGAGCTATTAGACTCAAGTGGTCCTTGACCGAACTAGTCTAATGCGACCCTGAGTATCAGACTGAAATTATAATGAGCTTCGAACGGTTCCTGGCCGTCTTACCACCATCATTATCAAAGGTTGTACACTTACCGGAAGACTAAGCAAAAGTATGACGTAGTGAACCATCTCCATGACTTTCAGTGTTCTAAAAAGACAAGGAATTTTCATGATTTAACACTTCTACTGGCAATTTCCGTGAATGCGCCATGAGGGGTTTTACGGATTTTTTAAACGCATTTATTTTTACCACACTAACACGACAATGCAATCAACTATTGATTTTCATCTCATACATTCACACACACAATTTCACTGACTGAAGGGAAAACCAGGCAGATTTGAGAAGCTCAAAAACTGGTCTGATAAGGTTAAATTCCGTAAACAGGCTAGAATGGCTAGAGTACATTACACAGTTTCTCAAAAGCAATTTTCATTTAATATTTTGTCATTCGGATAAACCCATTGGACGAGACCATGTGTGTAACGACCTCGTCGGCGTAACTGGTGAGTATAGCTACTATTTGTAACAAAACTACGAAACAACCATTTTGTGCAAATAAATTAACACGGTTGTTGTGTTAGCATTCTGTACAAACAGCAAAGACAGTAAAGAGCTGAGATCAGACGTAACGCGGCATCGAACACAGAACTGCGGCGGTCGAAAACCAGCGCTCTTCTGGCAATGCTAAACCATATAGTAGAGTGGTTGAGTATAAGCGTATTCAACTGCTTAAGTCACGGGTCGACAACGGCAAGAATTGACGACTTGTGATAAAATAAAAAAACGATGTGTTTTATTGTTTCATAGCTTTGGTCAAATCTACTAACTTCAATAAGTGTATTCCCTCCAAAAATGCTAAAAATGTGGTGCGCGCATGCGTTACTGTGTACACGAGCATGCGTTACTGTGTATGCGCGCATGCGTTACTGTGTATGCGCGCAGCTAAGTCCATGACTGTACTAACGTCCGAAATTTACCCTGCGTCATTTTAGATCTCTGGTTTTTTACTAAACTTTGAAGAGCCTGGGCCTGTTTCTTGGGATGTGGCTTAAGGCTTAGTTCATCTTAAATTCCCCTATTTTTTTAAAAAACATTGCGCAAAAGTATAAAAACTCTAAAAAATTCCGATGATTTCTAATGTCTCAGAACAATTGTATCAACTGTTAATCAAGAGTGATGTGCTAACTAATAAACGCCCAAAATTATTCAGTAATTGTTTGAAGTTGGAGCGAAAATCGAAAATTCCCTCTTCACTATTAAGACTGTTGTGACAAGTACTATTGTTTTCGACTCCACCCCTTATTGTTTTGATAGGACTGTTCAACGTCAGGGCGCACCCAGTCTAAGGGTCAGCAAACTATGCGTGACTGGTTTGGGAAACTCAACCCCGGCGTATGACCATGACCTTACACCAATGCACTTGTGCTTCATTTCATATTTCCACAGGTCACAGATGGTTTGACTGTGAAATGCGGCGCCGTCACTGTACGCTACTACTGGCCTTTGATGACAATCAGGACCTGTTGTTGAAACATTCCCACTGTCACAGTTATCGTGATTTATAGGATTGTAAGTTCAAATATAGGCCAAACGGCATAATTGGTTCTGGTCAGTAGCGCGCGTGCCTCATTATAAATTCAGTGGCAGAACTACGTTTCAGTAAGGGGAGGAGAACTTAGGATTCGAGCGAATCCGAGCGGAAGGAAGGTTGGGAGGGGGTTTCCCCCCTGCCGTGTAAGAATTGTTGTGGTTTTTAGTAGCTGATGTCGTTCAATTTTTATTTTTGATCCTGTCCCGAGGCGGGGTTGAACCCCTGAACCCCCTGTAGATCCGACTCTGATAAAACTTATGTTTCTCTATCGCCGTTTAGCTGACTAAAAGAAGCCATCATATATGCCCACAAGAAAGCCCTTTGCTTGTGCGCTGAAGTGCGTGCGACGCGTCACATTGACCAAAAAACGTAAAAAAAGTGGTTAGGTGATATCTGGGCTACGTTCCGTAGACGAAAAAAATCGAGAAACAGCAAGATCACGTAAGTCTTCGCGAGTTAGTACAAGAGGAGCACGTTTAGCACTAGGTTTTCGAGTGTCTTGGGTCTACGAAATGCGGAACTGGAACAACTAAAATATGGAATTTTATGCAAAACCTTTTGTTTCCCAACTGTTTTGTTTCGAACGCTGATTGACAACTGCAGGCGGAAATATACATATTGTCATTTCTGTCTGACCAATAGTTGTTTTTGTAATTATCAATTTTGAGAAGTTAAACAATAAGCTTTAAAAAAATTTAAGCATTTGTGACAGAAAACATGATGTTCCGTCGCCAATGTTTAAAAAAACCTCATGCCGACTACTGGGATGGGAACATTCTGAACATATTCAGTGGCGGATTAAGGGGGGAAGGGGGCCATGGCTCCCCTAAAATTCTACCAGATTCCATTTGGCAGTTTGGGTGCGAATTGCTGACTAGCACATGCGCGCAATCAGGGGGGTTCGGGGGAGTGAATAAACAATGCATAGGCTGTGAACAAACCCCATTTACCCTTTTTATTTTTAGTCAGAAGGTCCGCAAACCCGAAAATTCGAGACCCCTGCATCCCTATTCTGGTTATTCCTGTGCCCTGCCCCCCTAACTCAAAATCCTGGATCCGCTCCTGATATTAATATTTTTTCAATAATAATGAAGTGCCGCCACTGTTTAATGAAATACCAGTCTTTAAGCCTTCTGATAGGTATTTTTGTTTTACTACTAATGTACTAGGCCGTAACTAATTTCTTTCCACGTCAAAATAAGGCTTAAATGAAGTCTGTTATACATTCCGTTTGTTTCAAGTACGCTTATGACATGTTTAAAGTTTCTCATTTAAAATGTTTTCATTTCCTATCTGTGTTTCAGTTTTATAGGTTTTAACGAAAACAAATAGAAAATTAAATGTTACTAAAATTTGCATTATTCCAAAAGTTTAAAGGAGCGACAAATTCTCGCCCTCTTCAAATGCAAATTTTGATTTAGGACACTCGCTTTTGTAAAATCTCATCTTGTTCATTAGAACTGTCCGAGGTGGTTGCTTCAGACCCCACACACTAAGTTGCTTGTCACGGCGGGTTAGTTTTAGTTGCCTCGGTAGCGAGGGCGTCAAGTGAATTCCGGGCGATTTATTGTAACCGATTTCAATTCAAACAAAGGATAAGAACGCGGTGATATTGCTTTGAATGATCAAATGTTCTAACACCGGCGCACGAACTCGGACTCGACAAGGAGTCGAAATTTTACCTAGCACGCCGTATGATTAGGAATGTGTAAGTTTGCTCGAAGCGTGCAGTGGTTTCGAATTAATTTACGAATACAGAGACTAGAAACATAGATGTAGCGGCTTCAACGTTTGTATTCGTTTCAGTGAAATCATGGATACTTTTTCATTGAGGTTATGTTTTAAGTTTCACCATTTGCTATGCGTAGCATGATTGATGTAGCGTGACTTTGACTATAGCGCTTTGTTGGTCAGTCTGACGTCATGAAATATTTGGGTCCGTATTACATTCGAGTTGTTGTTGTAGTCTGAATCACACCAAGAAGATAACCGTGATTATTAATATAGCAATTTAGTAATTCATATTTTAAGAGGATGTCCGATAAAGTGACCGTCACCAGAAAGCGCTCGTGTGCACTTTTGGGAAATTATGGGCGCTTTTCGGGAACGAAAGACGACTAGTTTTGCTTAGAACAAGTTATTCCCCCGACACGTTTGTCACTAGTTTTTATATTTTGCGGTCCTTGAGAGAATCGTTTTATGTGCATAGCTGGTCACTTAACAAATCAAACTTAATTAGTATAGAGGGACAATATCGCTTTCACTACAGAAAAACGCATTTTTTATTATTGCTGGATTGGGTAGACTTCTTGAAGTTATTAGTTTGGACCAGAGCTATAAAACAATACTGGTGTTTTTGGTAATTTTATTGCAAATCGCCAATTCTTGCCGCCAATGTCCGTCAGACATTCGCTGAAATCAAAGCCGGTCGGTGACTCTGCCATTCAAATACACTGAAAATATTCTGTCACTTATCTTCTTCGATTTATCCCGTCAACCGAGCGTTTTACTGGAACGCGGACGTTCCTGTTTCGCATCCTTGCTGAGGCCGATACAGAAAAAATCTCGCAAATGATGTCGCTTTAATGGTACTCAAAATAACCGACATAATTTTAAATCTTTGTGGTACGCTCATTTCTAACTCGTTCTCGACATTGTTTTTACGTTTTGCAGTCATTACGCAAAATGCAATTCCGCGTGTTCTAAAGATAGCGAAAAGATTTTGGCACATGCCCTACGCCCTACAAGTTTTCGTAAACACCTAAGTTTGACAGCACAGGCGAAACTATCAAAAATATTTCTTGGTTCAGTTGCACAATCAAAGTTTACCCAAAATACGGTTGCCGTTTTCTTTTGCGATAAATGTAACCTCCTCGAATCACGCTGAACACTAAAATTTTTAATTCAAATCTTTTCTGTGCAATGAATGCTAAGTGGACAAATTTAAAAATTAAAAAAAATTACCAACTTATACACGGTAACTAATCTGTACCTTTTCATCAACGTGTTCTGGATCAATATCATCCAAAATAGCGCATAAAGAATTTATCGGAAAGTTCCGGCAATACTTTGCAAAATTTTCCACTTACCTCAAAATGCTATTCCTATACATGTAAGCCTTGCTCAACCCAAAAACCAAGTCACATAGGAAATTGTCAATATACAAATTGAATAAAAATTAGATTATGTACTTAAATAACTCAACATTTCTACACGAAATGATTTAACTAATTTAAAAAAACTTAAAAGGTGCAAAACATTAATTCATAATTTGTTCTGTTGAAAACGTGAAGAAAGTACACAACATGATACCAAAGTTCTTACCTTAGTACGGTAGCAAATTATTGTTTTAATTACTTTTTCAAGCAAACATCACACTTTATAAATACCGTTTGCTTGTTAAACCGGTTTTGGGAGGGACAGGTGTACACCCAAACTATAACCACGTGAAAATTTGAAAATCTTTTCTTAGCTATTCAAGGGAGAAAGTTCATGTTTATTAAAATCCACGTCTTTAATAACAACCCGTAAATTACGGGCGTAGTATTTTAGGGTATTTAGATCACTTGGGTTTTAGGATAGCTGCTGATTTCATTGGTTCTAAGGACGAGTGACGTATCTAAATCAGGCATGACAGGTAAATAAAATTTAAGATACACCCGCCCTGGTTAATAACGAGGACACGGCTCACTGACCCATAGCGACAAAAATACCTGTACGGAGTAGTACAGGGCAGTTGCTGCACAATCGGCCTAACCTGCTCTATGTCCAAAGACAATGTGTTTTAACACGAAAAATCGTGCCAGACTTACAGTCTGAACACTCTCGTCAGTTGCATACGATTTACGTCTTACACAATTAATCCCAAGGTGCAAACAGGCTTTAGAATTACTACGAGATGAAAATTTTAATTGGCCAACTTACAACATTTTAAGAATGCCCTAAAAGTTGTTCATGTATGCACAGATAAATGATCCAAAGGATTACGTCTTTCCGTCTGTCTATACTAGACTTTAGTGGTACATGCGCACGCCCAGCCTAAAAAAGTGGGGGCTCGAATTTTTGAGAATGTGGACCTTTTACCAAGATTCACGGAGTATGTTCAAAGCTATGAATTGTGTATTCGCCGAATTTTGGTAATTCCTGCCTTTTTAGTGGAATTTTATCTCATTTTCTACTTTTTTCGGAGGTTTTTGTCTCTCTGAGTCGGACCTTTTTGCCCACTTCGCCAAATTGGGGGCTCGATCGATCCCCCCGAGCCCCCTGGGTAAGCGCAAGTGGTAGGAAGGGCCATGATGACGAATAATTCCTGCTCCACGTATATACAGGGGAGACACACCCCCAGTGCTACGCACCTCAATAGCTCTCATCACACACAAAAACTCTCAACACGGAGTCCGAACTACAACTACACCTACGCACAAGACACTTCATTGTACCGCAGCGTAAGGAAAATATTGATTCTAATTAAGTTCAACGGGAGTACACATCACGGTCTGTCATGGAATATACACGGGCCGGGGTAAGCGAAGCTTGGCGCACCATTACGCGTCGAATTGCCATCGCCGGATTCGCGCAACACATTAGACACTGCACAAGGTCCGGGTTTCAATATCTTGTACTGAAAATTACCGTCGTAAAAGTGTTAGTGTGTGAGTTCAAGTTCCGCGGTGAGGATGAAGTCCGTGGTATGGATTTGTTGGCAAGCCTCCTACGAAAATTACCAGAATCACTGCTTCTTTTGATTTCGCCAGTGCGACCATTTATAATTCAACATTAACACACTTTCAACAAAATTTGCAGAAGATTAGAACGAATTTCTTTTTGGGTCGATTTTAAAACGATTTCGTTCTTGTGCTATTAATAATAAACGAAGATTAATTCTTTTCTTCCGGACAACAGCTTTATTAGCGATGTTGTGAGGGCAAACTGCCGACAGTGGTCTGAAGGAAACAATTCTCAATTTTATTCTTAATCTATTATTAGTATTCCAGGATGAACGCGTGTCCCCATGATGTTATCAGTCACTAATGATGACGAAAGGCACAGTGTCGTCACGAAAACGATTAATAGCTTTAAAGTTTGTTTTATGAAGAAAAGCACGTATTTCTATTTACAATGTCGATCTTTGTCAATGTCTACCACGCGAGTATCACTTGCCCTTCTGTATTTTTGTGACGATTTTGGATTTACATTTTTTTGATTGGTGGCTCTTTGGTATTGGATTTTTGGCTTGTGCTTGTTTGTGCTGAGTGTCCCGGCGGTCCCACTGCCCATTTCACCAACAGATGACGTTGTTAACAATAAATCTGAGCACGCGCTGCGGAACTTTCCTGTTTCTGGCGACACTTCGCGCTCTCTAGCGTTGGATTTCTTGTCAAACGCTTTGGGCGTCTGAACTCTATGAGCAGGTCGTCGCTGAACAGGTTTGTTGCTTCTTTGTTTATTGCTGTGAACCGTAGTCTTTGTGACGGTGGTTGAAACGCGTTGAAAATTCTTAGCACGCCTTTTCTCTTCTGCCAAGTGCTGTGGTTCTTCGAGGCTTTCAACGTTAAGATCAGGGAAGGAATTTACACTCAATTCATCCAACAAAGCTTTAAGTTTCTTCACAGAATGAATCGAAACGTTGTCTTTGTCTTTGGCGCATTTCAGTTTGGATATCAATACATCAATTGCGAAGTTGAGACTAGCGCCATCCACGGCTGTTGAATCACTTCTTCGTCCTGCGTGAGCTTGCTCACAGTGTTGACGATACATCTTACTTCTATTACGCGAGGCTATTTGTGCGCTTCGTCACAATATGTGACGTAATAATCTCGACACTTACACCTCATAAATCGACAAGTAACAACGAGTCAGCTAGAATCCCTTCGCGTAAACTAAGATCACACGCGCCTAAATTCATAACAAATGACTGTACTTTTAGCAATTCATTGTTATTTTACCTCTCATTAATAATATTGAAAATAAGCGATGATGATTTTTAAGGAAAATTTATGAATGTCTGCATATGGAAAGTATTTACGGGTGAAACTTATGTGCCCAGAACACCGTATAACGTAACATCAATCGTAATTTTCGCGTCTCGTAGACTTTCCGACAGGTGCCGCATGAAGCCTAATGTCTGGCTACAAACCCGCTGTCCATGACACAAAATAACTTTGGATCTCGGACTTGATGAGTTTCTATCCAGACCACTTATCGTTATGGAATCGGTCTCGGCTTGTTCCCCTGTCAAATTTGATGTGATTTCAGCGCTTCGAAAAAAACTAAAAGTTTGTTGCTGCTTCGGATCCGGCTCTGAACTGAGTTCACGGAGGTCCATTTTTGCGCCGAGCACGGTCATAAGGAAGCACGAGCTGTCAATTCTTAGGAAATCTAGATTTTTTATCGCTAAGTAAGGCTTTTTTTGAGACCAATTTTACAACGGTAAGTGATCGCAATCAAAATTTCGCTGTTTGAGCGGAACGCGGTTTTGTAATGCAAAATCCAATCCTAAATGTGACAACGAGGCCAGCGGTAGGGTTAAGGTTCAGTCTTCGAGTTAACCCCCGGTTGCCACAATTCTTAAGCCCCTTCCCAGTCGACGCACTGTCACCCCATCGACACAGCCATCGCTACACACACAACACCCACACACCCGTCGGACGACACCACTAGGCTGCAACGTAATATCAATTTTAAAGGGTTACGAAGGTGGACCCCGTGGCACATGAGGGCTTAAACGTATTGACTTAGTCAATCTTCGTTACCAAATATCACATTTCTATAGTTTCTAAAGTACTAAGTGCCAACGCACGATGTCCTTGGAAGCACAAACATACGAGTTGCACAAAAATGATGCTAGACACGGTATTCATGTGTTTTTCTGAAAATGTGACCTATTAGATCGCCGTTGCTTCCAGACGGGAATTTTTTCGCACGAAACTTCAAAATTCTATTTATCCATTGTATTTGCCGCGAAAGCGTCTCTGGGAAATCTTTTAAGGCCTCTTAGCCAGTAATCTAAACATGAAAATTTCCAAATTTTTTAAAGCTACGGTCTGTTGATAAAAAGTCTTAAAGTGACACAATAGTAACCTTTTGAGATCGGCCGTTTGACGGATTCAAAAATACTACCTCAGCGTTCTCTGTCCGATGTTTGCAAACGAGGCTAAAATCCACGGTGTAAGGAGGGTAGAATTTAAAACCGCACTTAACAGGGGAAGTCAATAGCATCGATTTCCGCGAATGACTGACTGCAAACCGCGAGACTTGGCGATTTGTAATAACATCAAAGAACACAAATGTTGCTGTTTTGTAGCTTTGGTCAAAGCAAATAACTTCAAGAAATCTATCTGATCCAACAAACCTAAAAATGCCTATTCGAATGTCTTTGTATGATTTTACTGAGGGCCCCGATGGAAAGCACTTTGAACTGATGGGGCTACCCTCATTGTAAGTATTACAACCGAATGTGCCCCTTGAAAAGGAAACCCAAAATACGCGTTTGTAGCAAATAGAATAAATAAACGGAATTTGCAAGTTTCTCGGGTGAAGATCTTTTGTGAAAACTACAACTATGATTTTTGCGATCGTCTGGCCGACAACGGTGAGAACTGTCGATTTTTAATAAAATCACAAAGAACACCACGGGTTTTGTTTCTTTGTAGCTGTGTTCAAAGCAAATAACTTCAAGCAGTCTATCGCATGCACCAATAATCACAACATTCCGTTTTTCGGACAGTACGAAGTACAAGAGCATGCACCGAACAGTGATTTGTTCGTTTCATTTTTGACGAGATTGGTATCGCCACAAGCGAGATTGTGCGTGTTCGTCCTGAGCTGAAAAATCGCACGATGTATTGTGGCGGAATGTTTTTGTATTTCAGTTTTTTGCACGGGTTTCATTTTGCGTTTGTCGGAAGAAATTACTCAACTTCTGAGACAAGACAATTTAACATTTGTAGTTTTCCACGACTGCACAATGTCCGAGGTGGAGATCATAAGCATATTTTCCGTGTTAAACCGTTTCAAACTTTTGGCAGATTGTTTGCTTCGAAAGCGCACGCAGCCTTGATTTAAATGTTTACAACCGTTTTCGAACTGCCGTAAAGACAGACGGAGAACCACCTAGAACACTTCAAGCATTTTCGTAGCCTCAAATTCCCACTCGGATTCGAACTTTATCTGTACATGTGCAAATTTCAGACATACTGCAGTTTGAAAGTCCCATGACTTGGAATATGACTGTTTGACGGAGTGTATACAGGTGTAGCACACAGGTGGAAAAAAATAAAACAGCAAGAGCGTAGGGAAATGTTGAGTTTATTAATTAACCCCGGTAATTAAAATTATACGGCTGAAACAAGATTTGAACGTGTGCAGTTTTAGTGTTTGGGGGGAGGGGGGCGCTCAGATCCAATTTCAAGTGTCAAATTCGGAACACGGCGCAATCGTAACGGAACTATGGCTGAGTATAGGCTCACCCGCGATATCTCAGGCTACCGGCAGTGGCGCTGGGCACTACGACTCCGTTTCCGTCGTCTGCTCCACTGTGCACTGAAGAAAATTACTTCATTTTTTAAAGAAAATGGAATCTGAGTGATGATGAAAAAACAGAAGCTGCTGGTAAGATGTCAATTTTAATCGAAGCCTTAGTGAATCGCTCAGAAACTCATAATTCTCTCTTTGTCAAACCTTAACTCAAGACGATTTTCAAAGCAATCGCGTCATTATTGTCAACACAAAAAACGGATTTGGTCTTTTTGGCAATTGAAGACTATTTTAAATACAAAAAAATTGTTACGAACTGATTGCACAAAATATAAAACATGTAATAAGCATTACAAAAAGAAGATTTCGCGCGCAAACGCTGTGGACCATAAACAAGTAGGTCTCTTAGTAACAAATCAGGAGTTAAATCGTGGTGGTGCAGTGGTAAAACACGCGCGCGCTATCCGCCAGGTCGAGAGTTCGAGTCTGGGGCGTTTGCAGTTACCTCTTTGACACTTTCTCCGTTTTTTGGCCTTTTTTTGGATAATACTTCGGGAATCAAGGAAAATGCTTGATTTTTAGAGGAAAAACAGCAAAAAACAGGGCAAACCCCCTCCCAACCTCCCCCCATTCGGTGCTATGCGCATCTACAATCGTGCTTTGAGCAAAAGTTTACAGACAAAATGTTGGGGCCCCCCTTGTGATATCCTAGATCCGCGACTGTAGCAAAATATCAACGGATTCTCCCACGTCATCACCAGTCTAACGTGTCCGAACTTATTTTAAGACGAGGACTGTTTTCCGAGTAGAATTGTGAGTACCAGCGTCTATGTTTCACGATCATCTCGTCTTCCTTAGAACGCGACATCACCGGTTTGGCCGGATATTGCTTGTTGTTCCAAATCATAATATCACGTTCAACCTGAAAGCAAAAAATAAAAGAACATTACAATTCTTAAAATCAAATTATTCTGCCCTGGGGGCATTTCACAATTTTTGACAGGGGTGTTCCTTCTTGAAGTCGAATACCCGTTCTCTTGGATAGATGGCACAATAAAATAAGACCCATCTCAGGGACACTTAGCTATGAAAGGTCACCATAAAATTTTCTCATAACATTACAACTTTAAGGATTTCAACCCCTACAAAAATCAATAAGCAACCTTTTGGACGAAAGTCTTTCTAACGCAACGGTCTTAAGTTGAACATGAAACCACTCTTCAAATTTCTGTCGTAAAAATGGACCTTTATGTAGATTTTCTAAGTGATTAAGTAAATCTTTGCATAGGAAATCTGGCAGTGAAAAAAAAACATCCATCTGAGTGGCCCGATCAGCAAACCTAAACTGTCCTTTACTTATCCCGTGGGGCGTTTTGAAGGATTCGGATGATTACTTGTGACCTACTGATTTTCCTGCTCAACCAAGACAATTATGCTAATATTGTATTTAAATACAGGACTGAAATCAGGTGAAAACCTACAAGAAATAGCTTCGAACATGTTATGAAGTATTGTCTTCAGCATTTCTATAAACATTTAAAAGTTATACAGTGTTCAATGGCCGACCGATCACTGAGAGGAGAGGTCAGACGTCTGAGCCACGGTCTGAAAAAAATTCACAAGTGCAGGCAGATCAAACATTGACGAGAGCTCACTTGTGAACTTTTTGCAGGCAACTGGTTCAGACGCCGATTTGCCATCTTGCCGTGAGATGGCAACATTCCCTTGAGTTGTAGTTAGGCTCAGTTGGCCCATGGTGTTCACACGTGACTCCCATGATGTGAGCACTTTGGCACATAACGTTCAGCTGAAGATGGACGCTCGGTTTAAGCGACTGATCTACCTTCCGAATAGACATCCTAGTATGTGCCTTCTAATAAAACATCCACATCTAAACGCGATATAATACGCTAGCAGTCATATAAATTCGGTGCCGGAAAGAATATCAGATAATTTACAATGGGAATGAAATCGGGATAGAGTTCAGTAACGTAGGACCTACGCTAGGACCTCGCTAAATTTTGACCGGAACTACGTGTTCTCATTTAAAATACACGGCAATATGTCACGTAATCTCGCGAAGTCTTGCCTTTTAGCGAGATTCTCAACGTTACTGAACGGCTGGAGGGCCTTACCTGAATAGCTTCAGCGGCTAGTATCAACTTGGAAATCATTGTAGGAAAACTGGAGTACACGTGATGTCGCACGAGCTGTCTAATTGGTCCAACGGGGGTCACGTGCTGTACAAAAGCACCTCTACCAAACCGATGATCAAACTTTAGGTAGACTATCCCAGGGCCAATCTGAATTATAAAAGAAAATTGAGTAACAATAAGCGGGTTGTAAATTCGTCAAATGAATAGTTGACAGATCGCCCGGCGAGACGTGAAGAGGGTTCTAGCGTTGTTTGGAAAAAAGTCGCGAAGCAGTCGCTGTTTTACGACATTGACTATTTCTAAAAAATTGAATAGAATTTTTCATTACAATTAGAAAAGAGTTGCTTTTGTTAGTTCAGGGCTAAGTAATGGCGCGCAGCATCAAATTTCACAATGTCACACACGAGAATAGGAAAATGTCGAGCTTTTGAGAAGTTCAAGTCACGCATTCATATGTGACGCTGTTTGAGTTAAAATAGCTCAAAACCTAAGTTGATGGCACCTTAACTCTTTTCACACTTCATAGCAAAACACTAGAGGCATTAAGACGCTAAAATTCGAGGTAGTTTAACTCCAGAAGAAAAACGTTTCACCAGACGCTAGAAAATTTGCAAATCGCGAAATATAATGAAGGTCGTCATACGAGACTGATATCGTGCAACGAAATTAATCCGTGTTAAGATTGTATTTATTCCTTTTATTGGAGGTGACAAATGTGAATCTCAGATCTTTGCCAGAAGTGCCGTAGTTTAGGCGGCTGCAACCGAATGTAAAATATCAACATTCATCAAAAATTAAAGGTAAATTAGTGCTGTGCAGAACTGGGCAAGACGGCGGGTAACTATGAAGAGACAAAACTTTCATTTCTGTTTGTGTTCTTGTCCATGCAACATTGGTTAATTTGACACAGGACATGTTTTTCTGATTATTCATAACAACATGTACACTCTCAATGGTTGCATATGTACAATTATTTGTCGACGTATGCATATTAGGCTCTGCTAAAAGTTATACTGTTCATGTGGCATAATCGGCGAAAACAGTTTAGATCAGAAGGTACACTGACCTTTGTTAGTCTTGTATATTTAGAAATCATAAACTTTTTAAGACCATTTGATCTCAAGAAGAACTGGCTGCAATTTAAAGTGCTATAGACTCGCGTACTGTCAAAAATACACATTAATTTGATTTAGGGCACTTGGCAGTCATAAAACTACTCTTAATTTGGTCCGGTCTAAGATTAGATGTCATTCTTATTCGTCTGAGTAGGGAACAAGTTGACACTAATTTTAAAGCGATAACTGACCTAAATCAATTCTAAGTGGTTTTGACAACCGAAGGCGTGCTTATAGCCGCTTTAAAACTTTAAAACTAGGTCCAGACTGTCGTGAAATACGGGGTGCACCCGTCGACCTCGAGGATGAAAGCCTAGCAGTGCCTTTACAGCTACAGTACAAGACAACAGTAACCAGACGGAATACCATTTCACTGTTATCAGGGCTAATTCTGTTACTAGACTGATCATAACTACAAGAGCAGCAAATTCTAACAGCTGAATGGCTTAGCAACTTTTTTAACTTTCGCTTTCATTACTCTTCACTCGCGGACATGAGGGAAGACTAATCACGAGGCATTCAGCTTCCGCTAAGCCGTCTCAACACAGAATTCTGGGTCATTTCGTCTGATTACTTGTAACAGCTTCTTATTTAATTTGAACTTTTCTTATCTAGTAAAAATTTGCTTTTCAAGGACAAAAATGGAGACACCCACATAAATATATGTGTTTCTACGTAAAATATGATTATAGGTGGGTACACCTGTCAGTAAATGTTGATTAGCGAAGTCTCTCTTTGTAACTGGGTACACCAAATTCGGGATGGGTCTGTCTATAAACTGGACCCGCCGTGACGGTGTACCCACCTGTAATCATATGTTACGTAGAACACAAATATTTATGTGGGTGTCCCCATTTTTGTCCTTGAAAAGCAAAATTTTACAAGATAAGAAAAGTTCAAATTAAATAAGAAGCTGTTTTGTACGTTACTTCATCCAATAGCTATCGGTATCCATACCTGATGTGCTTGAACATTTAAATCTGTGAGGTTGAATGGTGCTGGAATAAGATACCCGAATAATTCTAGTCTATGTGTCAGATTCATTACTGCCGCGTGCCCGTCAGGTGGCTCCATTGGTCTCCACTGTACGTCACACCACCTGTGATGTGTGAACTCCGCCCATTTCTTGAACATGTGTCGAAGATCTATGCCTGTTATGATGGATGGCTCGTGTACCTGTCTCAGGTGAGCCAAGTCGGCACCGTTCTCTGGAATTTCCTGCAAGAACAGTAAAGCATTCAGAGTCGCAGCCTCTATGCAGCCAAGCTGGAAAACAAAGAATGAGAAAAAATTAACGTACGTTTTGGCGTCAAGCAAACAAGAACGACTAGGTGAAACTTTCTTAGCAATGGCAAATGCAGTGACGATCTCTGTTGTCTTTTACTAGCGGGAGTAACCTTCTGACATGAGGAGTGAAAGTTCCGCTGGGATAGCAAGGCACATGCAGTATTTATCAGAACTGCACCTTCATTTTTTGTCTGCAATCCTATTTTTCTTTTGGCTCTTAAAATAGTTACTGTGAGTTCCAAACCTAAGCTTAGATGTGCCGACCAATCGTACTGTCAGATTTTTTTCACTTGAATCAGATTCTCACTCAAAGGAAATGGTCTCTGTGTTCAGACTCGGTTTTAATATTTATTACTTTTTGATTCGAATACATCATGGCTTTGAATGAATTTATAATTCATCAGTCAAATCCGCATTAAAACCGTACTTTCTGTCAGAAACACGCTTTCATTTAGGCCACTGCCATTATGAAAGTGGTCCTAAATTGTTTCTTAGTCAAATTAAAAGGTTTCTAAAAAACTGAGTCTTTTGCTTGAGACTAAGCTTACGAAATTTCAGGTCATGGCTTGACTTGAATTTTTGTGGCCTTGATCTGGAGAAATAATGGGTTGCAGTTCTTCCGAGCCTAGAGATTACTTCTAAAGTGAACAAGGAACAATACAAAACCAATCTGCAAACGGTAAAAGGTTTGAAACAAAAATTGTTTTGACAGAAAGTACGACTTTAATGCTGTTTTTATAAACCCTGGCATTTCGCCCAGTTTAGCTGGCGAAATACGAAAATTGAATTTAAGCCTTTTACCCAGTCTTATAAAATATGCCGCAAAAATTCTTCTTATGCTTGTTTTCTGTTACCGAGAAGAATATACAATCCCTCAACAGGTGAACAAAAGCTTTGAAAATCGTCTGAAATTCAAAAATGGCGCGCAGGGTACGTCCGTCACGTGACACACCAATGGTCATTTACCGCGAAAATATCGCAAATCAGCTGTTGGTTTTGGTTCTTCGGTTAAGAACTCGTAATATATTGCTAAAATGGTGAAATAAAGCCTTAACTGCAATACCGGTACCTCTATATGAGCATTCACGTAATGTTCTGTTCGTCCACCGTAAGACCACTCTCCAGATTCGAGCTCGTCCAAGCGCTCCGGATACCACGTGGGCTCACAATCTTCGGCGTGGTACCATAAATAAACGTGGTGGTTAACTTCTAAAGTTGAGTATGACTTAACCCTGGCTATCTCAGGAACTGCATGGACAAAAAGAAAAAAGAGTAAATATGGTTATATTGCGTAATAAATACTTCTTATACCAAATTATACCACCCCGTCGCCCCTCGGGCGATAATTCTCCAAAATCCACTCTTGCTCTAGAATACGGGGAATAACGACTGAGAACAGGTAATAATCTACATATATATCCGGTTTTCTTTGTGGATATTACCGTTAACAGTAAACCACTTCGTAAACCAAGTTCATTGCGAGTAAAGCAAGACCTTGCAAGACTTTGCAAAATCACGAAACTGAAAAGCGAATGTTTCACGAGTAAGCCGCGGAGTTTACTAGCCGATCCTCTCAAAACGGCGGCCTCTAAAGTGATTGGTCGGTGAGGTCGGAGTGTTGAATTGTGGGATTGAACTCGCTGCTTCCGTTCCTGAGTGAAGATTTTCGTCGAAAGTGCATGCCTATGTCTTGCTGTCTTCACAATTTCCTCGTTAGACAATTTAGAGACGATTTCTGTGCTTGAAAGGAACAGGCAGTTATTGCTCGAAAACAGACTCTGCACGTTCATCTGCGTTTCAAATGATTGGGGTACCCGCTTTCTACGGGCCAATGTGTTATACAAAAGCATACACCTCGTTCGTATCGATTTATCTCAGATGCGTAATAGTTGATAAACGCAAGCCTGTCTTTGAAGTCGCGCGTGTTTGGAAGGTCATAATAATAGAAATCCATAAACATCACTGCATACCTATCAATTTGTCGAGCCCTTACCTTTCTCTGTGTATGGAATGTGTCGACATTTCCCGTCCTGGCCGCTAAAGCGCCACCCGTGAAATGGGCATTCGATGCAGTCGCCCTTAACGGTGCCACCCACCGCCATGTTAGCGCCCATATGCGGGCAATGGGCGTCGACGGCGTGCACCTCGCCTTGATGATCGCGAAATACAGCCAAAGACAAACCTATACGTATGAACACATTAGACAGAATTTCTTTATTCACAAATATGTGGTAGTACATGCAAAAAGTGTCAAATATTTTTTTTCACATCACAATCAAAGTTTCCATGTCATTTGTTTTCATGCAAAGCTACTGATCATTCCCGCTTGATATAAAATAGTTAATTACTGTACTATTCTCCGCTAATAATATCGAAAAGGAAATTGTAGGCCTACTCCATTTTTGTCGGTTGAAACATAGGATGATATGTTAAAATATCTATCTATAACCAATTATTAGCGCGAGTGCTCTCAGAATAAATGATGGTCCAGAGAATAAAGCATATATCCACGAACAATGAAAAAATAATTTCTTTATCTTACCCAAGCACGTAACACTGACAACATCGCCCTTGGAGAGGTCGCGAGATTCAGCGATACAAAACCACCCATTAGGATACACAGGCGGCACGTGGCCCACTCGTCTTTTCTTCATGACCTACAAAAGAGAAGTAAAATAAACAGCAAGGGTCATAAACCGGAACAGACGAATGACTAACGCATATGGCGCCCTCATCGTCAAAAATACACGAACCGTGCAACTACATAAGAGAGAGAAGTAACAGGAATTTTTGCAAGCAAGTCCCTCTGAAATGTAGGTCCATGGGTTTGAATATATATTCCGAAACAATATAGGCACAACCCGGCCGAGGGCCTACTTTGTCGGAGCCAACTTTCGCACGATTTATAGAGTTCCCAAAAATGAACGAGAATCAAGCAAAGATCTATTAGACACAGTGCACATGTAATTGATTTAGCACGTTTTGGCTCAGTCTACAAACTAAACTTAACTAGGAAGTCGGGGTTCTATTTAGAGTACTAGGCGGTAAAATAATAGAAAACCGAGTTCCAACACAACGATAAGTCAAATTAGTGACGTCAATTCCGCGCTTGTCAAAACTGCTACAAACCCATTGACTGTTACAGTAAAACTTAAAGTCCTTGTTGCAAACTGCCCATGTGGTTCCAGTATCCGAAAATACTTACTACACAAATTCTTATTTTCGACACCCTTTCTTTATATTCTTTTCGCCTTTCTTGCCAAAAGCGATTTTGTAACAGTATGATTTGACCCTTCTCTCTGAGCGTATGATTACCGGTTGTCATCGGTTATTTCCGTACCCACATTTCCGGCTCATCAGTTCAGAAACTTGTCCTGAACGCCGCCATTTTTTCCTTGTAACTGAATGTGCTATGGCTTGCTCGAAAAGTCTTCATTATTTTGTTTTATTAGTAATATATCGTGATTCGTTTGCATATGTAGTGTATTTATAGTTTGTAGTTAGTGGTCGTTGATTTTTTTGGAATGTTACGCGTACTTAGTATGTTAAAATAGCATTGGTGTTTAGTTCCTTACGTAGG